>JAQIUQ010006993.1:0-91136 GCA_030378365.1 Hybognathus amarus | reverse complement strand
TCAAAATTTTGATTTTCTTGAAACTCTGGATTCTGATAGAGGGCCATGTGACTTAGATCTGAGTGCAAAAATGGAGGCTCTAGACCCTTCAGAGCTGGAGTATTTGAGATTTCACGATAGCATTTATGCCATTGTAGATATCTCAATATCTCAGCTCTATATGCCATTATAAATATCTAAATATCTCAGCTCTGGAAGGGTCTAGAGCCTCATTTTGCACTCAGATCTAAGTCCCATGGCCCTCTATCAGAATCCAGAGTTTCAAGAAAATCAAAATTTTGACCCAAAAAAAAAACGACAGTGGTACCCCTTACGTTTTTTTTTCGGGTCAAAATTTTGATTTTCTTGAAACTCTGGATTCTGATAGAGGGCCATGGGACTTAGATCTGAGTGCAAAAATGGAGGCTCTAGACCCTTCCAGAGCTGAGATATTTAGATATTTATAATGGCATACAGAGCTGAGAATATTGAGATATTTACAATGGCATAAATGCTACGTGAAATCTCAATATCTCAGCTCTGGAAGGGTCTAGAGCCTCCATTTTTGCACTCAGATCTAAGTCCCATGGCCCTCTATCAGAATCCAGAGTTTCAAGAAAATCAAAATTTTGACCCGAAAAAAAAAACGACAGTGGTACCCCTTACGTTTTTTTTTCGGGTCAAAATTTTGATTTTCTTGAAACTCTGGATTCTGATAGAGGGCCATGGGACTTAGATCTGAGTGCAAAAATGGAGGCTCTAGACCCTTCCAGAGCTGAGATATTTAGATATTTATAATGGCATACAGAGCTGAGATATTGAGATATTTACAATGGCATAAATGCTACGTGAAATCTCAATATCTCAGCTCTGAAAGGTCTGAGAGCCTCCATTTTTGCACTCAGATCTAAGTCACATGGCCCTCTATCAGGAATCCAGAGTTTCAAGAAAATCAAAATTTTGACCCGAAAAAAAAAACGACAGTGGTACCCCTTACGATTTTTTTCGAGGTCAAGAAGTTTTGATTTTCTTGAAACTCTGGATTCTGATAGAGGGCCATGGGACTTAGATCTGAGTGCAAAAATGGAGGCTCTAGACCCTTCCAGAGCTGAGATATTTAGATATTTATAATGGCATACAGAGCTGAGATATTGAGATATTTACAATGGCATAAATGCTACGTGAAATCTCAATATCTCAGCTCTGGAAGGGTCTAGAGCCTCCATTTTTGCACTCAGATCTAAGTCCCATGGCCCTCTATTAGAATCCAGAGTTTCAAGAAAATCAAAATTTTGACCCGAAAAAAAAACGACAGTGGTACCCCTTACGTTTTTTTTTCGAGGTCAAAATTTTGATTTTCTTGAAACTCTGGATTCTGATAGAGGGCCATGGGACTTAGATCTGAGTGCAAAAATGGAGGCTCTAGACCCTTCCAGAGCTGAGATATTTAGATATTTATAATGGCATACAGAGCTGAGATATTGAGATATTTACAATGGCATAAATGCTACGTGAAATCTCAATATCTCAGCTCTGGAAGGTGTAGAGCCTCCATTTTTGCACTCAGATCTAAGTCACATGGCCCTCTATCAGAATCCAGAGTTTCAAGAAAATCAAAATTTTGACCCGAAAAAAAAACGACAGTGGTACCCCTTACATTTTTTTTTTTGAGGTCGGAAATTTTGATTTTCTTGAAACTCTGGATTCTGATAGAGGGCCATGGGACTTAGATCTGAGTGCGAAAATGGAGGCTCTAGACCCTTCCAGAGCTGAGATATTGAGATATTTATAATGGCATACATGCCAGCTGTAGATATCTGAGATATTTACAATGGCATAAATGCTACTATGAATATCTCAATATCTCAGCTCTGGAAGGGTCTAGAGCCTCCATTTTTGCACTCAGATCTAAGTCCCATGGCCCTCTATCAGAATCCAGAGTTTCAAGAAAATCAAAATTTTGACCCGAAAAAAAAACGACAGTGGTACCCCTTACGTTTTTTTTCGGGATCAAAATTTTGATTTTCTTGAAACTCTGGATTCTGATAGAGGGCCATGGGACTTAGATCTGAGTGCAAAAATGGAGGCTCTAGACCCTTCCAGAGCTGAGATATTTAGATATTTATAATGGCATACAGAGCTGAGATATTGAGATATTTACAATGGCATAAATGCTACGTGAAATCTCAATATCTCAGCTCTGGAAGGTCTGAGCCTCATTTTTGCACTCAGATCTAAGTCCCATGGCCCTCTATCAGAATCCAGAGTTTCAAGAAAATCAAAATTTTGACCCGAAAAAAAAACGACAGTGGTACCCCTTCGTTTTTTTTTCGAGGTCAAAATTTTGATTTCTTGAAACTCTGGATTCTGATAGAGGGCCATGGGACTTAGATCTGAGTGCAAAAATGGAGGCTCTAGACCCTTCCAGAGCTGAGATATTTAGATATTTATAATGGCATACAGAGCTGAGATATTGAGATATTTACAATGGCATAAATGCTACGTGAAATCTCAATATCTCAGCTCTGGAAGGTCTAGAGCCTCCATTTTTGCACTCAGATCTAAGTCCCATGGCCCTCTATCAGAATCCAGAGTTTCAAGAAAATCAAAATTTTGACCCAAAAAAAAAACGTACAGTGGTACCCCTTACGTTTTTTTTTCGGGTCAGAAATTTTGATTTTCTTGAAACTCTGGATTCTGATAGAGGGCCATGGGACTTAGATCTGAGTGCAAAAATGGAGGCTCTAGACCCTTCCAGAGCTGAGATATTTAGATATTTATAATGGCATACAGAGCTGAGATATTGAGATATTTACAATGGCATAAATGCTACGTGAAATCTCAATATCTCAGCTCTGGAAGGTCTAGAGCCTCCATTTTTGCACTCAGATCTAAGTCCCATGGCCCTCTATCAGAATCCAGAGTTTCAAGAAAATCAAAATTTTGACCCGAAAAAAAAAACGTACAGGGGTACCACTGTCGTTTTTTTTTCGGGATCAGAAATTTTGATTTTCTTGAAACTCTGGATTCTGATAGAGGGCCATGGGACTTAGATCTGAGTGCAAAAATGGAGGCTCTAGACCCTTCCAGAGCTGAGATATTTAGATATTTATAATGGCATACAGAGCTGAGATATTGAGATATTTACAATGGCATAAATGCTACGTGAAATCTCAATATCTCAGCTCTGGAAGGGTCTAGAGCCTCCATTTTTGCACTCAGATCTAAGTCACATGGCCCTCTATCAGAATCCAGAGTTTCAAGAAAATCAAAATTTTGACCCAAAAAAAAACGACAGTGGTACCCCTTACGTTTTTTTTTCGGGTCAAAATTTTGATTTTCTTGAAACTCTGGATTCTGATAGAGGGCCATGGGACTTAGATCTGAGTGCAAAAATGGAGGCTCTAGACCCTTCCAGAGCTGAGATATTTAGATATTTATAATGGCATACAGAGCTGAGATATTGAGATATTTACAATGGCATAAATGCTACGTGAGATCTCAATATCTCAGCTCTGGAAGGTCTAGAGCCTCCATTTTTGCACTCAGATCTAAGTCCCATGGCCCTCTATCAGAATCCAGAGTTTCAAGAAAATCAAAATTTTGACCCGAAAAAAAAACGACAGTGGTACCCCTTATCGTTTTTTTTTTTGCGGGTCAAAAGTTTTCAATTTTCTTGAAACTCTGGATTCTGATAGAGGGCCATGGGACTTAGACCTGAGTGCAAAAATGGAGGCTCTAGACCCTTCCAGAGCTGAGATATTTAGATATTTATAATGGCATACAGAGCTGAGATATTGAGATATTTACAATGGCATAAATGCTACATGAGATCTCAATATCTCAGCTCTGGAAGGTCTAGAGCCTCCATTTTTGCACTCAGATCTAAGTCCCATGGCCCTCTATCAGAATCCAGAGTTTCAAGAAAATCAAAATTTTGACCCGAAAAAAAAAACGACAGTGGTACCCCTTTATGTTTTTTTTTGTGTGCGAAAAAATAAGTTTCTCCAATCTTCTTGAAACTCTGGATTCTGATAGAGGGCCATGGGACTTAGACCTGAGTGCAAAAATGGAGGCTCTAGACCCTTCCAGAGCTGAGATATTTAGATATTTATAATGGCATACAGAGCTGAGATATTGAGATATTTACAATGGCATAAATGCTACGTGAGATCTCAATATCTCAGCTCTGGAAGGTATTAGAGCCTCCATTTTTGCACTCAGATCTAAGTCCCATGGCCCTCTATCAGAATCCAGAGTTTCAAGAAAATCAAAATTTTGACCCGAAAAAAAAACGACAGTGGTACCCCTTATGTTTTTTTTTGTGTGGAAAAATAAGTTTCTCCAATCTTCTTGAAACTCTGGATTCTGATAGAGGGCCATGGGACTTAGACCTGAGTGCAAAAATGGAGGCTCTAGACCCTTCCAGAGCTGAGATATTTAGATATTTATAATGGCATACAGAGCTGAGATATTGAGATATTTACAATGGCATAAATGCTACGTGAGATCTCAATATCTCAGCTCTGGAAGGTCTAGAGCCTCCATTTTTGCACTCAGATCTAAGTCCCATGGCCCTCTATCAGAATCCAGAGTTTCAAGAAAATCAAAATTTTGACCCAAAAAAAAAACGACAGTGGTACCCCTTATGTTTTTTTTTGTGCGAGAAAAATAAGTTTCTCCAATCTTCTTGAAACTCTGGATTCTGATAGAGGGCCATGGGACTTAGATCTGAGTGCAAAAATGGAGGCTCTAGACCCTTCCAGAGCTGAGATATTTAGATATTTATAATGGCATACAGAGCTGAGATATTGAGATATTTACAATGGCATAAATGCTACATGAGATCTCAATATCTCAGCTCTGGAAGGTCTAGAGCCTCCATTTTTGCACTCAGATCTAAGTCCCATGGCCCTCTATCAGAATCCAGAGTTTCAAGAAAATCAAAATTTTGACCCGAAAAAAAAAACGACAGTGGTACCCCTTATGTTTTTTTTTGTGCGAAAAAATAGTTTCTCCAATCTTCTTGAAACTCTGGATTCTGATCAAGGGCCATGGGACTTAGATCTGAGTGCAAAAATGGAGGCTCTAGACCCTTCCAGAGCTGAGATATTTAGATATTTATAATGGCATACAGAGCTGAGATATTGAGATATTTACAATGGCATAAATGCTACGTGAAATCTCAATATCTCAGCTCTGGAAGGTCTAGAGCCTCCATTTTTGCACTCAGATCTAAGTCCCATGGCCCTCTATCAGAATCCAAGAGTTTGACGAAATGCTAAAGTTTATGACCCTGAAAAAAAAAACGGCAGTGGGTACCCCTTATGTTAAATATATTGACTTTGTGAGCACTGTGAGGCCTCATTTTGCACTCAGATCTAAGTCACATGGCCCTCTATCAGAATCCAGAGTTTCAAG
This sequence comes from Hybognathus amarus, assembly GCA_030378365.1. Taxonomy (NCBI): domain Eukaryota; kingdom Metazoa; phylum Chordata; class Actinopteri; order Cypriniformes; family Leuciscidae; genus Hybognathus; species Hybognathus amarus. Next base: position 85,736 of record JAQIUQ010006993.1, on the reverse strand, counting down.
AAAATCAAAATTTTGACCCAAAAAAAAACGACAGTGGTACCCCTTACGTTTTTTTTTCGGGTCAAAATTTTGATTTTCTTGAAACTCTGGATTCTGATAGAGGGCCATGGGACTTAGATCTGAGTGCAAAAATGGAGGCTCTAGACCCTTCCAGAGCTGAGATATTTAGATATTTATAATGGCATACAGAGCTGAGATATTGAGATATTTACAATGGCATAAATGCTACGTGAAATCTCAATATCTCAGCTCTGGAAGGGTCTAGAGCCTCCATTTTTGCACTCAGATATAAGTCACATGGCCCTCTATCAGAATCCAGAGTTTCAAGAAAATCAAAATTTTGCTTAGATCTGAGTGCAAAAATGGAGGCTCTAGACCCTTCCAGAGCTGAGATATTTAGATATTTATAATGGCATACAGAGCTGAGATATTGAGATATTTACAATGGCATAAATGCTACGTGAGATCTCAATATCTCAGCTCTGGAAGGGTCTAGAGCCTCCATTTTTGCACTCAGATCTAAGTCACATGGCCCTCTATCAGAATCCAGAGTTTCAAGAAAATCAAAATTTTGACCCGAAAAAAAAAACGACAGTGGTACCCCTTACGTTTTTTTTTCGGGTCAAAATTTTGATTTTCTTGAAACTCTGGATTCTGATAGAGGGCCATGGGACTTAGATCTGAGTGCAAAAATGGAGGCTCTAGACCCTTCCAGAGCTGAGATATTTAGATATTTATAATGGCATACAGAGCTGAGATATTGAGATATTTACAATGGCATAAATGCTACGTGAAATCTCAATATCTCAGCTCTGGAAGGGTCTAGAGCCTCCATTTTTGCACTCAGATCTAAGTCCCATGGCCCTCTATCAGAATCCAGAGTTTCAAGAAAATCAAAATTTTGACCCAAAAAAAACGTACAGTGGTACCCCTGTACGTTTTTTTTTCGGGTCAAAATTTTGATTTTCTTGAAACTCTGGATTCTGATAGAGGGCCATGGGACTTAGATCTAGTGCAAAAATGGAGGCTCTAGACCCTTCCAGAGCTGAGTATTTAGATATTTATAATGGCATACAGAGCTGAGATATTGAGATATTTACAATGGCATAAATGCTACGTGAAATCTCAATATCTCAGCTCTGGAAGGGTCTAGAGCCTCCATTTTTGCACTCAGATCTAAGTCCCATGGCCCTCTATCAGAATCCAGAGTTTCAAGAAAATCAAAATTTTGACCCGAAAAAAAAACGTAAGTGGTACCACTGTACGTTTTTTTTCGGGTCAAAATTTTGATTTTCTTGAAACTCTGGATTCTGATAGAGGGCCATGGGACTTAGATCTGAGTGCAAAAATGGAGGCTCTAGACCCTTCCAGAGCTGAGATATTTAGATATTTATAATGGCATACAGAGCTGAGATATTGAGATATTTACAATGGCATAAATGCTACGTGAAATCTCAATATCTCAGCTCTGGAAGGGTCTAGAGCCTCCATTTTTGCACTCAGATCTAAGTCCCATGGCCCTCTATCAGAATCCAGAGTTTCAAGAAAATCAAAATTTTGACCCGAAAAAAAACGTACAGTGGTACCACTTGCGTTTTTTTTTCGAGGTCAAAATTTTGATTTTCTTGAAACTCTGGATTCTGATAGAGGGCCATGGGACTTAGATCTGAGTGCAAAAATGGAGGCTCTAGACCCTTCCAGAGCTGAGATATTGAGATTTCACGTAGCATTTATGCCATTGTAAATATCTCAATATCTCAGCTCTGTATGCCATTATAAATATCTAAATATCTCAGCTCTGGAAGGGTCTAGAGCCTCCATTTTTGCACTCAGATCTAAGTCCCATGGCCCTCTATCAGAATCCAGAGTTTCAAGAAAATCAAAATTTTGACCCGAAAAAAAAAACGTACAGTGGTACCACTGTACGTTTTTTTTTCGGGTCAAAATTTTGATTTTCTTGAAACTCTGGATTCTGATAGAGGGCCATGGGACTTAGATCTGAGTGCAAAAATGGAGGCTCTAGACCCTTCCAGAGCTGAGATATTTGAGATATTTATAATGGCATACAGAGCTGAGATATTGAGATATTTACAATGGCATAAATGCTACGTGAAATCTCAATATCTCAGCTCTGGAAGGGTCTAGAGCCTCCATTTTTGCACTCAGATCTAAGTCCCATGGCCCTCTATCAGAATCCAGAGTTTCAAGAAAATCAAAATTTTGACCCGAAAAAAAAACGACAGTGGTACCCCTGTACGTTTTTTTTTCAGGGTCAAAATTTTGATTTTCTTGAAACTCTGGATTCTGATAGAGGGCCATGTGACTTAGATCTGAGTGCAAAAATGGAGGCTCTAGACCCTTCCAGAGCTGAGATATTGAGATTTCACGTAGCATTTATGCCATTGTAAATATCTTCAATATCTCAGCTCTGTATGCCATTATAAATATCTAAATATCTCAGCTCTGGAAGGGTCTAGAGCCTCCATTTTTGCACTCAGATCTAAGTCCCATGGCCCTCTATCAGAATCCAGAGTTTCAAGAAAATCAAAATTTTGACCCGAAAAAAAACGACAGTGGTACCACTGTACGTTTTTTTTCGGGTCAAAATTTTGATTTTCTTGAAACTCTGGATTCTGATAGAGGGCCATGGGACTTAGATCTGAGTGCAAAAATGGAGGCTCTAGACCCTTCCAGAGCTGAGATATTTAGATATTTATAATGGCATACAGAGCTGAGATATTGAGATATTTACAATGGCATAAATGCTACGTGAATCTCAAATATCTCAGCTCTGGAAGGGTCTAGAGCCTCCATTTTTGCACTCAGATCAAGTCCCATGGCCCTCTATCAGAATCCAGAGTTTCAAGAAAATCAAAATTTTGACCCCAAAAAAAAACGTCAGTGGTACCACTGTCGTTTTTTTTTTCGGGTCAAAATTTTGATTTTCTTGAAACTCTGGATTCTGATAGAAGGCCATGGGACTTAGATCTGAGTGCAAAAATGGAGGCTCTAGACCCTTCCAGAGCTGAGATATTTAGATATTTATAATGGCATACAGAGCTGAGATATTGAGATATTTACAATGGCATAAATGCTACGTGAAATCTCAATATCTCAGCTCTGGAAGGGTCTAGAGCCTCCATTTTTGCACTCAGATCTAAGTCCCATGGCCCTCTATCAGAATCCAGAGTTTCAAGAAAATCAAAATTTTGACCTCGAAAAAAAAAACGACAGTGGTACCCCTTACGTTTTTTTTTCGGGTCAAAATTTTGATTTTCTTGAAACTCTGGATTCTGATAGAGGGCCATGGGACTTAGACCTGAGTGCAAAAATGGAGGCTCTAGACCCTTCCAGAGCTGAGATATTTAGATATTTATAATGGCATACAGAGCTGAGATATTGAGATATTTACAATGGCATAAATGCTACGTGAAATCTCAATATCTCAGCTCTGGAAGGGTCTAGAGCCTCCATTTTTGCACTCAGATCTAAGTCCCATGGCCCTCTATCAGAATCCAGAGTTTCAAGAAAATCAAAATTTTGACCCGAAAAAAAAACGACAGTGGTACCCCTTACGTTTTTTTTTCGGGTCAAAATTTTGATTTTCTTGAAACTCTGGATTCTGATAGAGGGCCATGGGACTTAGATCTGAGTGCAAAAATGGAGGCTCTAGACCCTTCCAGAGCTGAGATATTTAGATATTTATAATGGCATACAGAGCTGAGATATTGAGATATTTACAATGGCATAAATGCTACGTGAGATCTCAATATCTCCAGCTCTGGAAGGTGTCTAGAGCCTCCATTTTTGCACTCAGATCTAAGTCCCATGGCCCTCTATCAGAATCCAGAGTTTCAAGAAAATCAAAATTTTGACCCGAAAAAAACGACAGTGGTACCCCTTAGTGTTTTTTTTCGGGTCAAAATTTTGATTTTCTTGAAACTCTGGATTCTGATAGAGGGCCATGGGACTTAGATCTGAGTGCAAAAATGGAGGCTCTAGACCCTTCCAGAGCTGAGATATTTAGATATTTATAATGGCATACAGAGCTGAGATATTGAGATATTTACAATGGCATAAATGCTACGTGAATATCTCAATATCTCAGCTCTGGAAGGTGTCTAGAGCCTCCATTTTTGCACTCAGATCTAAGTCCCATGGCCCTCTATCAGAATCCAGAGTTTCAAGAAAATCAAAATTTTGACCCGAAAAAAACGACAGTGGTACCCCTTATGTTTTTTTTGTGAGAAAATAAGTTTCTCCGATCTTCTTGAAACTCTGGATTCTGATAGAGGGCCATGGGACTTAGATCTGAGTGCAAAAATGGAGGCTCTAGACCCTTCCAGAGCTGAGATATTTAGATATTTATAATGGCATACAGAGCTGAGATATTGAGATATTTACAATGGCATAAATGCTACATGAGATCTCAATATCTCAGCTCTGGAAGGTCTAGAGCCTCCATTTTTGCACTCAGATCTAAGTCCCATGGCCCTCTATCAGAATCCAGAGTTTCAAGAAAATCAAAATTTTGACCCGAAAAAAAAACGTACAGTGGTACCCCTTATGTTTTTTTTTTGAGGTCAAAATTTCTGATTTTCTTGAAACTCTGGATTCTGATAGAGGGCCATGGGACTTAGATCTGAGTGCAAAAATGGAGGCTCTAGACCCTTCCAGAGCTGAGATATTTAGATATTTATAATGGCATACAGAGCTGAGATATTGAGATATTTACAATGGCATAAATGCTACGTGAGATCTCAATATCTCAGCTCTGGAAGGGTCTAGAGCCTCCATTTTTGCACTCAGATCTAAGTCCCATGGCCCTCTATCAGAATCCAGAGTTTCAAGAAAATCAAAATTTTGACCCGAAAAAAAAAACGACAGTGGTACCCCTTATGTTTTTTTTTTCGGGTCAAAAGTTTTCGATTTTCTTGAAACTCTGGATTCTGATAGAGGGCCATGGGACTTAGATCTGAGTGCAAAAATGGAGGCTCTAGACCCTTCCAGAGCTGAGATATTTAGATATTTATAATGGCATACAGAGCTGAGATATTGAGATATTTTACAATGGCATAAATGCTACGTGAGATCTCAATATCTCAGCTCTGGAAGGGTCTAGAGCCTCCATTTTTGCACTCAGATCTAAGTCCCATGGCCCTCTATCAGAATCCAGAGTTTCAAGAAATCAAAATTTTGACCCGAAAAAAAAAACGAGCAGTGGTACCCCTTACGTTTTTTTTTTCGGGTCAAAATTTTGATTTTCTTGAAACTCTGGATTCTGATAGAGGGCCATGGGACTTAGATCTGAGTGCAAAAATGGAGGCTCTAGACCCTTCCAGAGCTGAGATATTTAGATATTTATAATGGCATACAGAGCTGAGATATTGAGATATTTACAATGGCATAAATGCTACGTGAGATCTCAATATCTCAGCTCTGGAAGGGTCTAGAGCCTCCATTTTTGCACTCAGATCTAAGTCCCATGGCCCTCTATCAGAATCCAGAGTTTCAAGAAAATCAAAATTTTGACCCAAAAAAAAACGTACAGTGGTACCCCTTACGTTTTTTTTTCGGGTAAAAAGTTTTCCAATCTTCTTGAAACTCTGGATTCTGATAGAGGGCCATGGGACTTAGATCTGAGTGCAAAAATGGAGGCTCTAGAGCCCTTCCAGAGCTGAGATATTTAGATATTTATAATGGCATACAGAGCTGAGATATTGAGATATTTACAATGGCATAAATGCTACGTGAGATCTCAATATCTCAGCTCTGGAAGGGTCTAGAGCCTCCATTTTTGCACTCAGATCTAAGTCCCATGGCCCTCTATCAGAATCCAGAGTTTCAAGAAAATCAAAATTTTGACCCAAAAAAAAAAAACGACAGTGGTACCCCTTATGTTTTTTTTTTGTGGAAAAAATAAGTTTCTCAATCTTCTTGAAACTCTGGATTCTGATAGAGGGCCATGGGACTTAGACCTGAGTGCAAAAATGGAGGCTCTAGACCCTTCCAGAGCTGAGATATTTAGATATTTATAATGGCATACAGAGCTGAGATATTGAGATATTTACAATGGCATAAATGCTACGTGAAATCTCAATATCTCAGCTCTGGAAGGGTCTAGAGCCTCCATTTTTGCACTCAGATCTAAGTCCCATGGCCCTCTATCAGAATCCAGAGTTTCAAGAAAATCAAAATTTTCACCCGAAAAAAAAACGACAGTGGTACCCCTTATGTTTTTTTTTTGTGCGAGAAAATAAGTTTCTCCAATCTTCTTGAAACTCTGGATTCTGATAGAGGGCCATGGGACTTAGATCTGAGTGCAAAAATGGAGGCTCTAGACCCTTCCAGAGCTGAGATATTTAGATATTTATAATGGCATACAGAGCTGAGATATTGAGATATTTACAATGGCATAAATGCTACGTGAGATCTCAATATCTCAGCTCTGAAGGTGTCAGAGCCTCCATTTTTGCACTCAGATCTAAGTCCCATGGCCCTCTATCAGAATCCAGAGTTTCAAGAAAATCAAAATTTTGACCCGAAAAAAAAAACGTACAGTGGTACCCCTTATGTTGTTTTTTTTGTGCGAAAAATAAGTTTCTCCAATCTTCTTGAAACTCTGGATTCTGATAGAGGGCCATGGGACTTAGATCTGAGTGCAAAAATGGAGGCTCTAGACCCTTCCAGAGCTGAGATATTAGATATTTATAATGGCATACAGAGCTGAGATATTGAGATATTTACAATGGCATAAATGCTACGTGAGATCTCAATATCTCAGCTCTGGAAGGTCTGAGCCTCCATTTTTGCACTCAGATCTAAGTCCCATGGCCCTCTATCAGAATCCAGAGTTTCAAGAAAATCAAAATTTTGACCCGAAAAAAACGACAGTGGTACCCCTTATGTTTTTTTTTTTGGGTGCGAAAAATAAGTTTCTCCAATCTTCTTGAAACTCTGGATTCTGATAGAGGGCCATGGGACTTAGACCTGAGTGCAAAAATGGAGGCTCTAGACCCTTCCAGAGCTGAGATATTTAGATATTTATAATGGCATACAGAGCTGAGATATTGAGATATTTACAATGGCATAAATGCTACGTGAGATCTCAATATCTCAGCTCTGGAAGGGTCTAGAGCCTCCATTTTTGCACTCAGATCTAAGTCCCATGGCCCTCTATCAGAATCCAGAGTTTCAAGAAAATCAAAATTTTGACCCGAAAAAAAAAACGACAGTGGTACCCCTTATGTTTTTTTTTTGTGCGAAAAAATAGTTTCTCCAATTTTCTTGAAACTCTGGATTCTGATAGAGGGCCATGGGACTTAGACCTGAGTGCAAAATGGAGGCTCTAGACCCTTCCAGAGCTGAGATATTTAGATATTTATAATGGCATACAGAGCTGAGATCTGAGATATTTACAATGGCATAAATGCTACGTGAGATCTCAATATCTCAGCTCTGGAAGGGTCTAGAGCCTCCATTTTTGCACTCAGATCTAAGTCCCATGGCCCTCTATCAGAATCCAGAGTTTCAAGAAAATCAAAATTTTGACCCAAAAAAAAAACGACAGTGGTACCCCTTATGTTTTTTTTTTTGTGCGAAAAAATAAGTTTCTCCAATCTTCTTGAAACTCTGGATTCTGATAGAGGGCCATGGGACTTAGACCTGAGTGCAAAAATGGAGGCTCTAGACCCTTCCAGAGCTGAGATATTTAGATATTTATAATGGCATACAGAGCTGAGATATTGAGATATTTACAATGGCATAAATGCTACGTGAGATCTCATATTATCTCAGCTCTGGGAAGGGTCTAGAGCCTCCATTTTTGCACTCAGATCTAAGTCCCATGGCCCTCTACTCAGAATCCAGAGTTTCAAGAAAATCAAAATTTCTGACCCAGAAAAAAAAACGTACAGTGGTACCCCTTAGTTTTTCTTTGTTTTTTTTTTTTTGTGCGAAAAAATAAGTTTCTCCAATCTTCTTGAAAACTCTGGATTCTGATAGAGGGTCATGGGACTTAGACCTGAGTGCAAAAATGGAGGCTCTAGACCCTTCCAGAGCTGAGATATTTAGATATTTATAATGGCATACAGAGCTGAGATATTGAGATATTTACAATGGCATAAATGCTACGTGAGATCTCAATATCTCAGCTCTGGAAGGGTCTAGAGCCTCCATTTTTGCACTCAGATCTAAGTCCCATGGCCCTCTATCAGAATCCAGAGTTTCAAGAAAATCAAAATTTTCACCCAAAAAAAAAAACGACAGTGGTACCCCTTATGTTTTTTTTTGTGCGAATAAAAAGTTTCTCCGATTTTCTTGAAACTCTGGATTCTGATAGAGGGCCATGGGACTTAGATCTGAGTGCAAAAATGGAGGCTCTAGACCCTTCCAGAGCTGAGATATTTAGATATTTATAATGGCATACAGAGCTGAGATATTGAGATATTTACAATGGCATAAATGCTACGTGAGATCTCAATATCTCAGCTCTGGAAGGGTCTAGAGCCTCCATTTTTGCACTCAGATCTAAGTCCCATGGCCCTCTATCAGAATCCAGAGTTTCAAGAAAATCAAAATTTTGACCCGAAAAAAAAAACGACAGTGGTACCCCTTACGTTTTTTTTTTCGGGGTCAAAAGTTTCTCGATTTTCTTGAAACTCTGGATTCTGATAGAGGGCCATGGGACTTAGATCTGAGTGCAAAAATGGAGGCTCTAGACCCTTCCAGAGCTGAGATATTGAGATATTTATAATGGCATACAGAGCTGAGATATTGAGATATTTACAATGGCATAAATGCTACGTGAGATCTCAATATCTCAGCTCTGGAAGGGTCTAGAGCCTCCATTTTGCACTCAGATCTAAGTCCCATGGCCCTCTATCAGAATCCAGAGTTTCAAGAAAATCAAAATTTTGACCCGAAAAAAAAAACGACAGTGGTACCCCTTACGTTTTTTTTTTCGAGAGTCAAAAGTTTTCGATTTTCTTGAAACTCTGGATTCTAATAGAGGGCCATGGGACTTAGATCTGAGTGCAAAAATGGAGGCTCTAGACCCTTCCAGAGCTGAGATATTTAGATATTTATAATGGCATACAGAGCTGAGATATTGAGATATTTACAATGGCATAAATGCTACGTGAGATCTCAATATCTCAGCTCTGGAAGGGTCTAGAGCCTCCATTTTGCACTCAGATCTAAGTCCCATGGCCCTCTATCAGAATCCAGAGTTTCAAGAAAATCAAAATTTTGACCCGAAAAAAAAAACGACAGTGGTACCCCTTACGTTTTTTTTGGGTCAAAATTTTGATTTTCTTGAAACTCTGGATTCTGATAGAGGGCCATGGGACTTAGATCTGAGTGCAAAAATGGAGGCTCTAGACCCTTCCAGAGCTGAGATATTTGAGATATTTATAATGGCATACAGAGCTGAGATATTGAGATATTTACAATGGCATAAATGCTACGTGAAATCTCAATATCTCAGCTCTGGAAGGGTCTAGAGCCTCCATTTTTGCACTCAGATCTAAGTCCCATGGCCCTCTATCAGAATCCAGAGTTTCAAGAAAATCAAAATTTTGACCCGAAAAAAAAACGACAGTGGTACCCCTTACGTTTTTTTTTCGGGTCAAAATTTTGATTTTCTTGAAACTCTGGATTCTGATAGAGGGCCATGGGACTTAGATCTGAGTGCAAAAATGGAGGCTCTAGACCCTTCCAGAGCTGAGATATTTAGATATTTATAATGGCATACAGAGCTGAGATATTGAGATATTTTACAATGGCATAAATGCTACGTGAAATCTCAATATCTCAGCTCTGAAGGTCTAGAGCCTCCATTTTTGCACTCAGATCTAAGTCACATGGCCCTCTATCAGAATCCAGAGTTTCAAGAAAATCAAAATTTTGACCCAAAAAAAAACGTACAGTGGTACCCCTTACGTTTTTTTTTTCGGGTCAAAATTTTGATTTTCTTGAAACTCTGGATTCTGATAGAGGGCCATGGGACTTAGATCTGAGTGCAAAAATGGAGGCTCTAGACCCTTCCAGAGCTGAGATATTTAGATATTTATAATGGCATACAGAGCTGAGATATTGAGATATTTACAATGGCATAAATGCTACGTGAAATCTCAATATCTCAGCTCTGGAAGGGTCTAGAGCCTCCATTTTTGCACTCAGATCTAAGTCCCATGGCCCTCTATCAGAATCCAGAGTTTCAAGAAAATCAAAATTTTGACCCGAAAAAAAAAACGACAGTGGTACCCCTTATGTTTTTTTTTCGGAGTCAAAAGTTTTGATTTTCTTGAAACTCTGGATTCTGATAGAGGGCCATGGGACTTAGACCTGAGTGCAAAAATGGAGGCTCTAGACCCTTCCAGAGCTGAGATATTGAGATATTTATAATGGCATACAGAGCTGAGATATTGAGATATTTACAATGGCATAAATGCTACGTGAGATCTCAATATCTCAGCTCTGGAAGGGTCTAGAGCCTCCATTTTTGCACTCAGATCCAAGTCCCATCTCAATATCTCAGCTCTGGAAGGGTCTGGAGCCTCTGTTTTTGGGCACTCAGGTCTAAAGTCCCATGGCCCTCTATCAGAATCCAGAGTTTCAAGAAAATCAAAATTTTCTACCCAAAAAAAAACGACAGTGGTACCCCTTATGTTTTTTTGTGCGATAAAATAAGTTTCTCCAATCTTCTTGAAACTCTGGGATTCTGATAGAGGGCCATGGGACTTAGACCTGAGTGTAAAAATGGAGGCTCTAGACCCTTCCAGAGCTGAGATATTTAGATATTTATAATGGCATACAGAGCTGAGATATTGAGATATTTACAATGGCATAAATGCTACGTGAGGTCTCAATATCTCAGCTCTGGAAGGGTCTAGAGCCTCCATTTTTGCACTCAGGTCTAAGTCCCATGGCCCTCTATCAGAATCCAGAGTTTACAATGGCATAAATGCTACGTGAGATCTCAATATCTCAGCTCTGGAAGGGTCTAGAGCCTCAATTTTGCACTCAGATCTAAGTCCCATGGCCCTCTATCAGAATCCAGAGTTTCAAGAAAATTGGAGAAACTTTTCTTCGCCCAAAAAAAACATAAGGGGTACCACTGTCGTTTTTTTTGGTGTGCGAAAAAATAAGTTTCTCCAATCTTCTTGAAAACTCTGGATTCTGATAGAGGGCCATGGGACTTAGACCTGAGTGCAAAAATGGAGGCTCTAGACCCTTCCAGAGCTGAGATATTTAGATATTTATAATGGCATAAATAGCTCATATATGAGATATCTCAATATCTCAGCTCTGGAAGGGTCTAGAGCCTCCATTTTTGCACTCAGGTCTAAGTCCCATGGCCCTCTATCAGAATCCAGAGTTTCAAGAAGATTTGAGAAACTATTTTTTCACCCCAAAAAAAAACATAAGGGGTACCACTGTCGTTTTTTTGTGTGGGTAAAAAGTTTCTCCAATCTTCTTGAAAACTCTGGATTCTGATAGAGGGCCATGGGACTTAGATCTGAGTGCAAAATGGAGGCTCTAGACCCTTCCAGAGCTGAGATATTGAGATATTTATAATGGCATAAATGCTACGTGTAGATCTCAATATCTCAGCTCTGGAAGGGTCTAGAGCCTCCATTTTTGCACTCAGGTCTAAGTCCCATGGCCCTCTATCAGAATCCAGAGTTTCAAGAAAATTCAGAACTATTCTTCGCACCCAAAAAAAAACATAAGGGGTACCACTGTCATTTTTTTCGTGGTCGAAAATAGTTCTCCAATCTTCTTGAAACTCTGGATTCTGATAGAGTGCCATGAGACTTAGACCTGAGCTGCAAAATGAGGCTCTAGACCCTTCCAGAGCTGAGATATTGAGATATTTATAATGGCATAAATGCTACATGAGTATCTCAATATCTCAGCTCTGGAAGGGTCTAGAGCCTCACATTTTTGCACTCAGGTCTAAGTCCCATGGCCCTCTATCAGAATCGTTTTGAGAAGATTGGAGAACTTAATTCCCTCGCCCCCGGAAAAAAAACAACATAGGTACCCCTGTAGTTCTTTTTTTCCGGGTCCGAAATTTTCGCAGTTCTCTCTGATCTTCTTCTTGAAACTCTGGGATTCGGAGGGAGCTCAATATCTCCAGCTCTGCAAGGAGTTGTGAGCCTCCATTTTTGCACTCAGGACTCTAAGTCTCATGGCCCTCAATCAGGTACCCAGGAGTTTTGAGAAATATCTCTGGAGCAAAACGGAAAAAAACGACAGCAGGTACCCCTGTCTCGTTTTTTTTTCCCGGGACGCAAAAATACGTTTCTCCAATCTTCTTGAAACTCTGGTGAGGGCCATGGGACTTAGACCTGAGTGCAAAAATGGAGGCTCGAGACCCTTCCAGAGCTGAGATATTGAGATCCCACGCAGCATCGCAATCATTTAAGCGGTTGCTTCATCCACCTCCTTTTTCAAACCATGCACTTGTATACAATTGTTCATGTAGCCTGGTAATGTCTCATTTGTGAGATAACTTTAATTAAAATGTCCAAAAATACACTACCCAAATCCCCATTCAACAGATTGCAGGTGGGATTGTGTCTATTGCAGCTCATTGCATGAACGCTGGGGTTAGTACATTTAAAAAATAGTGGGTTATTCATTTGAACCGCGTGCCACACAGAGCATTTATCTAGACTCTTAGACCCTTCCAGAGCTGAGATATTGAGATCCTACGTAACTCTAGCAGCTCTCATTTCCATCTCAGGTCCTAAGTTTCTCATGGCCCTCATCAGTACTCCCAGAGTTTCAAGAAGATCAGAGAAACTCAAAATTCTCAGTCGAAAAAAACCGAAGCTCGCCACCCATGTCGCTTTTTTTTTTTCCGTTTTTTTTTTTGTGCGAAAAAAAACGTTCCTCTAATTTCTCCGAAACTCTTGGATTCTGATAGAGAGCCATGGGACTTAGACCTGAGTGCAAAAATGGAGGCTCTAGACCTTTCCTCAGCTGAGATATTGAGAACCCATGTAGCATTTATGCTATTATAAAAAATAGTGGGTTTGTGGATTGGTGGAATATGGGGATGGCGGTTGGTGCTACGGACTCAGGGGAGCCTCCTGAGTGTAGTAAAATAGTTTTTATCATGAAAGAAACTTTAATTAAAATGTCTGAAAATACATGTACCCAAATCCCCATTCAACAGATTGCAGGTGGGATTGTGTCTATTGCAGCTCATTGCATGAACGCTGGGGTTAGTACATTTAAAAAATAGTGGGTTATTCATTTGAACCGCGCCACATGGAGCATTTATCTGGATGACCAATGGTTAATTTTAATACAACTCAAACAGTCAGAATATCACTTTTTACCAAATGAAAATGTGGTTGTTACTGAAAAAAAAAACTAAAAAAAACGGATGTTACTGTTTTTGTTAATGAACATAAATTTAAAGAGTAGTTGAAAAACATAATTAACGCTCTGGTTTATACAACTTTCACTTAGGAGCAAAAATCTGCCTTTGAACTTGAAGAAATAAAGATTTGACACATATCGTGATAATTATCCAGATCGACTGATTTAAAAAATTATCGTGATATTTGTTTTTTTGGCATATTGCCCAGCCCTAATTGTGACGCACATCACACTGTTTGTTTCCCTGTTGTCAGTGCCTGCAGTCGGACAACAAATCACATTTCACTCAGCGCAGCTGAAAACATTCAGTGAATTTAAAAACATTACGACTTTAGCCATATGCCATGGGCAAACTTTTGACAGGGTGTAACAACTCAGTCCAAGAGAAATCTACCAACTACCAACCATACGTCAAAAAATGCATTGTTTTGTTTTAATGGCAACTTCTTGTTTCTGTGAAGAAACTCTTATTCATTGTAACAAAACCATTGTTTTACTGTTAGTAATGGTTCACTTTAAAACAAATGAATGAGTTTTATACCTCACTTGTTACTCCCATGATAAAACAAAGTAATGTCACAGCAAGCCTTTTGTAACTGGCAGTCTGTTTGCAAAATGTTCAACTTCATTCCAATAAATCTTTCGCAAGGATTGATTATATCTTAGATGTTTCTTTGCGTCACACATAGATTTTCAATGCACTGAACCATTGATATATAAATGCCAAACGATTCTGACGATGCAGAGGGATCGATCATGGACTGTACGGTTTCCATACTAGCTGGAGTCAGCGGGCACTCTCATAAGGTTCTTCAAGCACACCTCACATACAAACATCTCCCTGTCAGTTCCAAACAGCTCCATGTTCTGAAAATAGTGTTAATTTGTATGGAACCACCTTTAGAAAGATTTGAAAACACTGCCAAGTAAACTGCGACCTATAAAAAGCTCTAGTGCAATGACTGAAAGAGAATAAAAACAAAATTCTGATCATAAATTAAGTTCAGTTGACTTGTCAGTTGTCTAATTGTGTGCTTAAGTCAAGCAACACACTACTCTCTTACATCTAAATTATGATTTAATAACTTTCTTCTAGAGACTTTAGCTTTTTATATTAATCTTAATCCACACCTTCAGGTTGAAAACATTTTAACTGCATTTTTAACTGCACTTTGAGAGATAGCTTCAACAAACCTGTAAATCTTTATCTGCATCACAAGGATCCTGCATGTGACCCATAACCCAGAGTTGGTTCAGGGGTGAGTCCACCTTCAGATCGTAAGGGACTGGTCCGTCCAGGCTTCTGTGAAGGGCCTCTGCCAGAAGCGGACGAAACACATAATGGACACAAAACAGATGGACAGCATCTGACACATCCAACAGGCCATCTTCTTCTAGACTGTGAAGAAATTCATAAAACAGATGAGTGACACAGGTCCAGACATCTCTGACACAGGCGCTCAATTCTAAAAAGAAATAACAGGCCTTACTCAACTCAAAAGTTTTCATTCATATAGTCTTACTTAAAATACGTTCCAACAATGAATTAACATTCTCTCAAAGAATATACTTTAGATTATGTAAATTATTTTTTTAACCTTTGGTTGTGAGCGATGAAGCTCCCTCTTCCGGTGCCTTTAACCCTGAAACATGGTTTCAGCAATTCCGACATTTTCATTGCCCCTGACCCTTGAAAATGAATGGGGGAAATGTTCATTTATAATTATCACAACAAAATAAAATATTACATTGAACATAACTGAAATTATCAACAAGAGCATAGAAACTGTAGCACGAGATATCACTATTAGTATTTACCTGGAAGGCCAGCCAAAGTTTTCGACTGCCTTGAGGAAAATGAAAGGGCAGTGTTGGAGCGGTTGTTTGTTGCTGGTTCCAGATGCTGTATCTATACAGACAAGAGTTTCATTTAGTGAATCTGCAAACGTTTAAATGTACTCACATGAATGGTCTCATTCATGAAACATTCTGTAAATATACGAGTAAATATGAGAGTGATTTGCGCTAAAGAGACCTTCCCGAAACTCTTCTCCTGATTCACAAATAACAAACTAGACTAAAGACGCATCTCTTTAGTCAAGCATTCACATAATGCTTACCTGTATTCCTCTGTTATGCCATACGGACCGTCTGCCGCTGAAACTGCTTAACGCACCAGTAGGGTCTCGACAGCCTTTTAGACAAACGGGTCGGCACGTATGGTTGGGTTGCGGTTGGTTTGCGGAGAGTTTGGGTTGCGGAGAGTTTGTGAGATAATGTGTTTTTCTAACACCGACTCCTGTATAATGGAAATCATTATGAACATCAGCTATGCTAATTATTTCCCATCTGCCTTTCTGCTGTTATCTCGGGACGTTTGTCCTGAGAAAAATGGCGTTTGTCAGGTCCAGTTTGTATCCAGCCTCTCACGGGGATTTCAGATGCCCCAACGCCTGTGATGAGAAGACCAACGCCTGGGAAGAGACGACTCAACGTTGGCGATATGTTATGGCTCCATTTTATATATATTTATATCTAACATTTATATATAAACAATATGAATGTGAGCCAGAGGAGAACTGGCCCCCGACTGAGCCTGGGTTCTCCCAAGGTTTTTTCTCCATCCAATCTGATGGAGTTTTGGTTCCTTGCCACTGTTGCCTTGCTTTGCCTTGCTTTTGGCTTGCTTAGTTGGGGTTATTTATTATTTAATATTTAACAATATTATTGATCTGTGTTGTACTACTTTCATGTTATCACTGTGAAGCTGCTTTGACACAATCTGTATTGTAAAAAGCGCTATATAAATAAATGTGACTTGACTTGACTTGACTTGACAAATACTTCGTAAACGTCAGATGTGATAGTGAAATGTGTGTGTGTGTTAGTGAATTCCAACCAGTCATAATGGGATGCGCGTGCACGTTCATTCTCAATTACCATAAATCACGCCCATTATATCCGACTGACATCTATATATAGGCATATTATAACATGAAAGCGAATGAAAAAGAAAGATTTCTCGGATGCAGAAATTGAAGTTTTATTATCAGAAGTTCATTCAAAACGACAATTTTATTTTCAAGCATACATAGTGGCCTATCAGGTCCTAAAAGAAGGAAGCTTGGCAGCATATTACAGATGCAGTTAATGGAGTTTCATCTGTTAATCGACCAGTCCCAGAAGCGAGAAGAAAATGGTTCAACATTAAAAAACGAATTAGTTTACTTCGGAAAAATCGTATTCAAACTGGAGAAGGACCACAATCGATCACCAGATCTGCTATTACTGGCTCTCATAATAGAAGTAAAAAGAAAAACCGTATGTTATTACAATATAAAATATATATTTTTTAAATGCTGTTAAATATGTACCCGATTAAGGTGAATTAAAATGCAGCCTTATTAATGAGCAAAACGTTCGGATGTTAAGCGCACCATTTACTCGTGGCTGGGAGCAGGTGTAGATTTCTTGCGTAGCAACTAACATTTGGAAAATATGAACATTTTAATGAACACAATTTACACAAAAATTCGTTCTGCTTGTGTTTCATGAATGAGACCCATTGTCTACTGCACACACTAATAATGACTTTGGTTAAAGTATATTATCAAATGTAATGCACCAAAAATGTGCTCGTTGCTGTGCACATGGACAAATGCACAACATTAAACTGCACGTAATCAACTACAGTTGCTAAAATGCTTCCATCAGGGCAGACAAATTTATTTATTAAATTTTTCTTCCAACGTTACCCTGATATGACGTCAGTCCATGTATAATGTTACAGAATGGCCATCCCTGCTTGGCCTTTATTTTTGATGGATGGTTTTGGGATATGCACCCTGACTGACCTATAATGTAACGTCAAGATGTTTTCAAATCTCCAAAGAGCCACATAGAGAATGTTGTATATACAGAACAAGCCGTGCTTCACCTAAAGAGAGCTCATGTGTCTAAGAGTCGCCCTTTACAAGCACAGTCCGACGTCTGTCCTTCCCCACCATGGCTTATAGAGTTTGTCCCACCGAGGGAAAGAGCCGCTAAAGACCTCGCCACCTCACACACAGCAGGCAGGATTGAGAGCGATTTCAGCGGTCCCTAGAGATCCGCAGGAGTTTGAGAGGGAAAGAGATTTCTGGGACACGGCAGTCCCCCACAGGGCCCTGTGCTCTACCCCGCAGCCGTGCACTCGCTCCCAGAGCTGTCACAATTACACACATTTATGCTGCCGATCCACTGACTGTTTGATGCGCTCACTGTCCCCATGATCAAAATAAAAGGGCTTTTGTTAGCTTTTTTGGGAACTTCTAGAAAATAACCACCTTTTCTCCAAATAATTAGAAAGCAAGGACAGTGCTTCGGAACACATCAGAATGATAAAGAAATATGTATTTGAACAGTATATACTGTAAATTATGAGTGAGTTTCTTTCCAAAAGTTCTTGCCAACTTACATTGATTCTAAAAGAATTTTGTGATAGAATCTTGATCGTTTTAAAGGTCAAATGTGTAATTTCAGTGACTCAAAGAATTGTATCTCCATCTGCCATTAGTTGGACAAACACTTATCCCTGAACCAGATTCTAGTTATTTTTAATTAAATGTAGATATTCTTATACTGTTCAAAAGTTTGGGATCTCCACTTTTTTATGTTTTTGAAAAAAGTTTAGGCTGCATTTATTTGATCATAATACATTACAAACAGTAAAATAGTGAACTATTTTTATCAAAAATAAAATAACTGTTTTCTATTATAATATATTTTAGAATGTAATTTAAATACTTTGATCAAAGCTGAATTTTCAGCATCATTACTCCAGGCTTCAGTGTCACATGATCTATCAGAAATCACCTGAGCAATATGATGATTTGCTGCTCAAGAAACATATATATATATATATATATATATATATATATATATATATATACACACATATATATATATACACATATATATACACAAATATAATATATATATATATATATATATATATATATATATGTATGTGTGTGTATATATATGTTTCTTGAGCAGCAAATCATTATATTACTCAGGTGATTTCTGATAGATCATGTGACACTGAAGATCTAAACTTTTATTTTGGATGCAATTAATCGCGAGTACTCGTTTCACAGCCCTAATATATATATATATATATATATATATATATATATATATATATATACACATATATATATATTAGGACTGTAAAATCGATTAATCGTGATTAATCGCATTCAAAATAAAAGTTTGTGTTTACATAATATATGTGTGTGTAGTGTGTATAATTATTTTGTATATATAAATACACACACATGCATGTATATATTTAGGAAATATTTGCATGTATATACGTTATATATATTCATACAAAATTAATATTATATATAAATATAAATATTTTATATTTTAAAAACACATTTTTCTTAAATATATACATGCATATGTGTGTATTTATATATACAAAATAATTATACACACATATATTATGTAAACACAAACTTTTATTTTGGATGTGATTAATCTGTAAGTACTGTATAAAACGTTATCTCATTTGCGGTAAAACATTAAAATGTCAGGACACCCTGAGTCTCAGTGTTCGCATGTATCTCGTGACTCATTGACAACAATGACATGATGTCAACGGGTCTATTATGACAGAACCATTCTTTGCCCTTCAGAAAGACTTTAGTCAAGATGGGAAATGAGAAAACATCTTTCCATCTTTCAGATTTCAGCTCAAAGCCTCAATAATGGAGGATTATTACTGTGAGATCTTACCTTGAGCATGACGACGCTGCACAGATCTCAGCGCAGTCCACGTGCTCCATCTAACTGCAACCTTCTGGCACGAGCTGAGCGTCCCAATGAGGTGAAGACACACACTTCAGCCGGTGTAAACCTTTAAAAGAGCAGACACTCAATTACAACACTCATCCCAATACAGGCAGGTTGTAATCGCCATAAATCAGACAAATGCAATCGTTTGCTGAGACTGGAAGACCGCCAAATTGACATAAATTAAGAAACAGATTCACTTTTATTCTTTACTGCCAGTGTGACCAAATTTAACATATGCGGTTAAAGAGCATTTTAGAGCTCATGAGCAAGTGCACTAATTTTCAATCGCGGTAGATGAAGGTCTTTCATCTTTGAGCTCTTGCAAAGGTCACAACAGCAATTTTTTACGTTTGCAAAACATTGCCTTTTAGCAACCTGTCAGTATGCGGCTAACTTCCATTTCAGGAGCACAGAAACTGCTGGCATGGAAAAACATTCAATTAATATTACAAAATTAAGAGAGAAAAAAGTCATTTTTTCACATGCAAGGCACAAAAAAAATGTTTGCACCAAGCAATTGCTTTTTTTCTTATGTTTTATTTTATATTGCCTGTGATTAATTGCTACTGACAGTCATAATTTAGCATTTTGCTGCTGCAAGGTAAATTATGCCATCCCAAATAAAGTGTCAGTAATTAATTTACTGTTTGTATAAAATGCATTATAATTAGCATTGGGGGTAGTAACGCATTACAAGTAACGTAATCAGATTACTTTTTTCAAGTAACTACAAAAGTAATGCATTACTTAAAAATTTCATAATTGAGTAATTGAAAAAATTAAGTTATGTGGAATCGTCAAGTTCACATAACTTAATTTTTTCAATAACGCTTTAAGTTTATTTACTTAATTTTAAGACAATGGGTTTCCTCAACCCGATCTCACGGGAATTCGTCCGAATTTTATGAGGTGGCTAATTCATACGACCTTACTCTGTATCGAATTAGTACTGAAAGCCAGACCGATAAAGGATTTTGAAGGCCGATACCGATACAAATACATTTGGGTTTTAAAATCCGATATTCGATATATTGGCCGATATTTTTTTATTTTAAATTTTTTTTTCAGAAACGCTGCAACAAAACGTTTACATATTTCCCTAACATTAGTTATTTGTAATTATTTATGAGTTTTAACTAAAATAATATGATAATGTATTTTAAAAAGAAACTTTGTTTTTATTGTCACAACAGAACAGACTGATGATAGTGGCATTAGCTAGCTTTGTGGTTCGCTAGTCTATGGTGAGCCATAATATAGCAATGGATAACGTCATACTGCAAATTGTAAAACATACATTTTCAATATAACAGGCCAAGGAGAGATGATGCGTCTCATTGCTATAACTGTCATGCGGTATTAAAGAAATACTTCAGTCACATTGTCAAAAGTTAAAAGGACAGTCAGTCAACGACACTGTAACAACATAACGTAACTATTACTAGCTAATTCCGCTTCACTCTCGGCTTATTTAACAGCGGCAAAACTGGACATGATAGTCACAAATTTTGTCATGCGATCTTTTAATTGTTTTTCAAGCAATGTATGTCTCGTGACCAACTCAACGAGTGTTGCCAACAGGGACGGTGTAGAGCGCCCTCTGGTGGACAAACTATTCAACTCCAACACTCATGACATGGTTCAAGCGTGTTTCCATCCATTTTTATTTTATTTTTGAAATATTCATTTGTCGGCCATTATAACTGCTGATACCGATATTTTTGGAAAAGCCTAATATCGGCCGATAATATCGGTCTGCCGATATATCGGTCTGGCTTTAATTAGTATCGATTTTGCTAAATCGTACATACTGTATTTTACGAATTCGCCAATTCGTATGAATTTGGACGAATAACCTACCCCTGACCCCGCCCTAAACCTAACCATCACGTGGCTTTAGACAAATCGTACGAATTTGTACGAGTGAGGTCATATGAATTAGTACGAATTATCCAGTTTTTAATCACTCGTACGAATAGGTCGTGAGATAGTGTTGGTCTCCTCACTTTTTTTAAAGTAAGTCACCTGATCACTTTCTACAGTGCAGACGGAGAAAAGTAACACAATATTGTAACTAATATTGAGCAAATTTCCCCAACACGGAACAAAACTACCGTTTTTAATATATTTTTGATCAAATGAATGCAGTCTTGTTGACACACCCCAAACTGATTGGTGGTGTATAAACAATTATAAATGACAATGACAACATAAAATACATGTGCAGGAATACATGTTTGTCCAACCAGTAGCAGATGCAAATGCTGTGTGGTTAGTTGAACAATGTTTTGTTTTGTAATGCATGTGATTAAGTGCTTGACAGTCATAATTCTGCTGCTACATTATCAAGGTCAATATACTGCCATCCCAAATAAATAGTGTCAGTGATGTACGGCTTTGTGTAGTTTGTATCAACTGCACTTGTGCATAATGCATCACATTATGAACAAGATTCTCAATGCACGAATCAAACTCGCATGGAAATCAACTGCTGTCGTTGAAAACTAATGACTTGGCTATCAAAGTCAATGTCAGTGTCAACAGGGGCTTGGCTTGCATAATGTTGGTGCTGTTATGAAAATAGAAATATTGCCATGTTTTTTAAACTGATTGCAGACTCAAGTTCTACCTCAGTAGTTTGTGTACGACTGCCAGTCATACCAACTACATTGCAAGCGATGCTTTACAAATGTGCCGTATGTTGACAGATGTCTTATCTGCAGATGAATTTATACAGATGCCGGATCTCAGTGTCGATATTCTACACCTTATGCTTGTCCTCATTAAGGGACAGATGCATGACGGAAACTTCTGTTGGATGCGTTTACACGGAAATAAAAGTTTTAGCACGGTAACTTTTCTCACTCTGTGAACTTCTTCCAAGCGCTGATGCAGAATGTGTGATGAATGCATTTGAACATATGCTTTTGTAATTAGTACTCCAGATTCAGAGTCATTGAGTATGCATATTTACTGAGTTAATCCAAATAATCTGTGTGATTTAAAAGACTTTCTCTTAAGGTTAAGACCTTCATTTTGGTTCCATGTTGCATTTATGTTAAATAAGTTAAATCACGTAAAAATTTAATGTTTTGTCAAACTTAGGCCGGTGGCGTGGCCGTGGCCGGTGGCGTGATTACCGATGAAGATGCAAAATGAAGATTTTTTCATCATCAGAGTTTTTTTCTAGGCAAAAAATACATAAATCTCTCGTCTCAGGGGGGTATGAGGGTGGAAAGCATGATAATTCGAAAATACTACAGGTTTTCTACTAATACAAAGCTTAATGCTAAATCCTGAAGTATCCCTTTAAAATGTTATCAACATTGATAATATTCAGATATGTTTCATCATATTAGAATGATTCCTGAAGGATCATGTGACACTGAAGACAGGAGTAATGATGCTGACGATTCAGCTTTGATCACAGGAATAAAAGTGACAATTGTAAGTTGACAAGTGAAGATTTTGTATTGTAAAACAGTGAGTCACAGGTCTCTCACAATGAGATCTCGGTGATCTGAAGTTTAAATGTCTGAACTCTCATTCCTCCTTTTACAAATCCTACAGTCAGATCACGTGTGCGTCTGTGACCGCGAAATGCACATCCATCCCCCCAATATTCAATCTCTGACTGCTGGGTCTGACACTCTCTCTGTCTTTCTCTCACTTTATCCTTTCTTTCTCCAATAAAAAACGCAGGCTATTGCAATAGTGCATTGGGGAGATTTGTTAATTCTTTGTGCTCTTTGTGTTTTGGCCTAATGAAGACTAATGAATATCTAAAACCTCTGTGGTACAGGAGGAGAGACCTGAATAATAAGAGATGAAACTATACAAATCACGATGCAGAAACGACCTGTGGAGAATAAACCACCGGCTGAGAGAGTCCAGCTCTGGGACACTAGCACTCGCCCTGCATACACACACAGATGTGCAGTGAGAGACTGTATCCTAGAATGCAAAGGGGCCAAGTTGACCTTGGAAATGGGATACTACTGTAAAAACATGTGAAATATACATTATGCAATAAACATGTGCATGCTATACATTATCGACCTCATTTGACGAGTGCAGTCCAGTTATCAACTTAGATATAAAAAATATGCATTATAATTTTTAATGTAACACTGTGTAAAAAAAACTATTATGGAAAGTCAAGTCAAGTGCAATGCATTGTGGGATATCCATTGTGTCATCCAATTCAGGGTTTAACTAAAACCATAAAAAAAAAACATTTTCATTGCTTAAAATAAACTTTAACTGAAATAAAACAAAATATATAAAATTTCTCATTGTCATTTAACTAGCTAAACAATATGCAATGCATCTCGACTTGACCTTGACTCTTTATCTACCGGACTGCCAAAATTCGATTTTTATGCAATGCAAAACAAACACGTTTAATTGGTAGACCTTCCAATGTATTGAAGCATGCTACTGTTTAAAACCCAGAATTCTATTTCTTTTTCTTGAGAAGATGATAACCAGAGGCAGAGTTTAAGCCGAGAGCCTCTGCAAACACAGATTATTCTGTTTCGGTCCCTCTGTACCAGGTAGTTCATCACCAAGGCATAATTAATACCCATAGAGCAGCGCGAGTGTTTGTACACCGTGATTTGTACACTGCAGAGAGCTGCTGTTTGCATTAATAATCCCACAGCTTGCAAATTCAAAGGCACAATGAGGCACGTGGGATGGCCGGTGGGTCCCGGTGTGGGTGCCGCGTGGGTCCCGCTCGCTCGTGTGCTGAAACCTACAGAGAGTTATTTAATGATATCTAATCACACCACTTCCTCCCAAGCAGGAAAGGAGAGCCTGGATCTCTCATTACACATAAAAACCATTGCTTCTCCCTATCAAATATTGTAACGGTAAAAATTACATGCTGGGGGTCATTGTTTTCAACCAATCACATGGCAGTTGCTTCAATGCATTTAGGGGTGTGATCCTGGTCAAGACAATCTCCTGAACTCAAAACTGAATGTCAGAATGGGAAAGAAAGGTGATTTAAGCAATTTTGAGCGTGACATGGTTTTTGGTGCCAGACAGTATTTCACAATCTGCTCAGTTACTGGGATTTTCACGCACAACCATTTCTAGGGTTTACAAAGAATGGTGTGAAAAGGGAAAAACATCCAATATGCGGCAGTCCTGTGGGCAAAAATGCCTTGTTGATGAGGTCAGATGAGAATGGGCCGACTGATTCAAGCTGATAGAAGAGCAACTTTGACTGAAATAACCACTCGTTACAACCGAGGTATGCAGCAAAGCATTTGTGAAGCCACAACACACACAACCTTGAGGCGGATGGGCTACAACAGCAGAAGACCCCACCGGGTACCACTCATCTCCACTACAAATGGGAAAAAGAGGCTACAATTTGCAAGAGCTCACCAAAATTGGACAGTTGAAGAATGGAAAAATGATTTCTCGATTTCTGTTGAGACATTCAGATGGTAGAGTCAGAATTTGGCGTAAACAGAATGAGAACATGGATCCATCATGCCTTGTTACCACTGTGCAGGCTGGTGGTGGTGGTGTAATGGTGTGGGGGATGTTTTCTTTGCACACTTTAGGACCCTATATATATATATATATATATATATATATATATATATATATATATATATATATATATATAGGACCCCCTAATACATATCTACACAAATATCTAAAAATGCTCAAGTCAATACATTTACTTCAGAAGCAAAGGTACTTTTAGACCAGTCTTGTTTACTGAAAAATGTGTCAAAATGAACTGAGTTTAAGAAAAAAAAGGTTTCAGAAAAATACTTAATTCAAAAGAAAAACAAGATTTATTTTTCTGACCCCACTGACATATTTTTTTCTTGTTTTAAACATAAACTCACATAATGTTTTAATTTTGACACATATTTCAGTGAACAAAATTTAATATCTGAAGTATGCTTCTCAAATAATTTTAGAAATTTGAAAACATTTTTTGCAGTAAAAACATTTTTAAATCAAGATTAATTTTCTTGAGAAGCAAAATGACATAAAATATATTAAGTCTGCTTAATGTATGCTTTAAATAAAATCTGCCATTTTGGGCTAAGAAAAAATAAACCTAATTCAAAGGGAAAACGCTTTTTTTAAGCAAAAAACTCACTAAATTTTCCGAAATCGAGGCTTAATATCTTGTCGTTTTTTTTTTGTTTTTTGTTTTTTCATAAAGTAAATGTTTCTTGATTTAAGCTTGTTTGGATATTTGCACTGGAAAACAAGATAAAAAATACAGAAGATGAAATAGTAACTGTGCTTGAAAAGTTCTGACAACTTATTATGAATTAGTAAGTGACCATTTGAATCATTAGCGTATAGATCTCAAAATAGGGTGAATCCCAACAAAAAACGACTAATATCCAGCTTCAACATCATTCCTGATCAGATAGAAGCTACTTTAAGTCCGTTGTCTAATATAACTCTGAATCTGATTGAGGATGAACAATGAACAAAACACATGAATGCACATGCACCTGAACAAAAACACTAAGTTCAGCTCTCTGTTTTAGGTATCTAGAGTATCTGTTTCTCTATTCATGAAAACCTAAGAGCAGATGTGTTTTTCTTAAACAACTACACCACCTCTCCTTCTCCCCGTGAGATCTATCTGTCTTTACTTTCTGAATGTTATGGCATGATGATGAAATAATGTCAAGAAAACAGCAATGCGAAAAGCAATTATATTTAAAGTGCATGAAATGTTTTACGTCTGTTCTTTGCCTTAAAAAATGGTAAAAGGAGAAAAAAATCACTGCAGTGTTGCGCTGTACAACATATCTGTCACAAAACGAAACACAGAATCCATTATGTCAGATCAGCCGAAGTCAGGCACAGAAAGGCCTGCGCTCTGGACACATCTCCCGTCGAGAGAAAGCCGAGCTCAAGACAGGCTTCTGGCGCAATTTTACAATCAATCCAAATTCTGCCGAGACATAGTGTTGTTTAATGACTCAGGGAATAAAGTCCATCGCACAAGGCCTTTTAGCTCTGCGGATTGCCGATGCCAAATTGGGAGAGTAATAACAGGGTAGGGGGCTGGAAATAAACAGAGACGCGTTCAGGGACCCGCAGCAAGTGATGCTATTTAGTTCTCAAAGTCATACAATGAAGGGAAAATAGAGAGTTAGAGTCTGTGTGCTGCTCATGCTTGGATGCTTACATCGTGTGTGTGTGTGAGAGAGAGAGAGCAGAGAAAGGAAACAATAGAAGGAAATTCTTAATGATTGTTACATTTTCTGAGAAAATTTGGATTGTTTTTGCCAGAGCAAAACTGGCTGCATATTATGGGTAGTTGCCAAGGCTCTGTCAACATTTTACTTAATTAAAAGTATCTAGCCAAAAACGTACTTGAGCTAGAACTGATTTAAAAAGTCAATCAATCATTGTTCTAAAAGTATAAAGTGTTTTAAAAAAAGTTCTGACTGACATGTCAGGAGATGTAGGAGGTTTTCTCATTAAAGTAGTTTGGATGCAACACAGCTGGTTTATGACGGTGACCATAGACACAGCAGATGTTCTGGAAATTTGAGGGTTGTTTATATACTGATCACTGATCATGTTAACGTTTAAAGATTGTCTATTCCTTGTTAGTGCTGTGAGAGAAACAAAAATATGCTTTTTTAATGCAAAAATATGCTAATCCAACCCCAGACCTAAACCCACCCATAACCGAAGCGTGTTATATTGATGCCAAATGTATACGCATCTTCAAAAGCGTCACTATCTGACGTCTTAGGATGAGAATGTGTTGGCCATTCTCTCTCCAAAATACCCTCAACTGCAGGGTTGAGCAAAGCTCATTATCATTTAAAGGCATATGCACTGAAATGGCGTGCTGAAAACAGAGCTGTTTTTGCAGGTAAAATTAGTGTTTTTTTACAATACTAATAAAATTTTTAATAAAAGTATATTACAAAGTTTTCATTTAGACCCTAAAGATTCATATCAACTTGTACGGCACTATATGACCCCTTTAAATATGTCTAGATAGTTTTATTAAGTTTTAGTTTATTTAGTTTTAGGGTTTTTTTGTACTTCAACTTAAAATGAAAATGAGAAATGTTGCCTTGTCAAATAGCAGAAATCATTTTTTATATTTTATTTTATTTCAAGTAATGGAAATGTATATATTTTTTATGATTTTAGTTTTAGTTAAGGACAATCACCTTGTATATGTGGTTATTAACTGGTTCAAATGAAAGAATCCTGTACAGTCAGAATCCTGAAAGTCCAGGGTTTCCACTATCATTGAAAACCTGAAAAAACATTTAAAAAAAAATTTAAACTTTAAAAAACTGATTTCCAGGTTTTAAAATGTCAAACTCAAATAAAAAAATGTAAATGTTAAAAGGGCTATATATGAAGAGTTCAGATGCAAAAGCCTCTAAATGCCATTTGAAATTTTCTTCTAAAATGACCATTTTTATCAAGCTTGTATATTTAAGTTCAGTAATTTCACTTAAATGACAATTAACAGGTAATCTTCATTGCCATTTAAGTGAAATTACTGAACTTTAATATACAAGCTTGATAAAAATGATCATTTTAGAAGAAAATTTCAAATGGCACTTAAGAGGCTTTTGCATCTGAGCTCTTCATATATATATATATATATATATATATATATATATATATATATATATATATATATATATATATATACATATATGTATATATATATATATATACACACACACATTTATATGTATTGCCAATTTATAGTGTATTGCCAAATGTTTACCATTAAAATTGCTGAGTTTAATGGCTACAAACTTAAAACATTTGACAAAGTTTTGCCTGAAAATAGGATGCAATGTTTACACTCTCCATCTCTTCCATTCTACACATTAAATGAATGCCTATACAATGTACAGGATAGTGCCGAAAGAGCCATTCTGTACTGTCAAGTCAATGTGTCATGCAAAGAAAAGGGACTCAGTCTCATAAGTAGAGAGTATGCGATGTTGGACCCCGTCTCTATGCACGAGTTCAAGCATGAGCAAAAAGTTTCTGGCTGCAGTTCAATTGTCGACCACCAGGGTTTGTGAATTCAATGCTACTTATAGCCCCTTTTATCATTAAAAATCAGTACACTCAGCTGGAAAATGTTTTATCCACTACCAATTACTCTTCGTGATAAGTATAACATGATAAATAAATCCTTATTTGCAATGAAGGCCTGGAATCAGGGAGTTTCACAGTAAAATAAAAGGTATCGTTCACATCATTCACATATTACTTTGTGTTAGTGATTTTAACTAACCTAAGTATGCACAACAATAGTAATGTTTTAATCGAGCACACAGCATTAGTAAGAGAAAAGAATATACAGAAATGTATTAATGATAAATGGATGAATGTATGCACCACATTTGAGCACAACACATGAAAATGTAAAACAGTTCTCAATGTACTATCTTGTATTTCATCGTAATTGAGGTGTGTGGGTGTGTGTGTGTGTGTGTGTCTCACTTATGTTTAATGAGAGCGGCTAGCCAAGACTGAATCCCTCTAAACATATACCCTCAAGTCTGCTGAATAAGAAATTACAGAACATTTTCATTTTGACTTAAAGCCTCAGCAGAAGAGGGTAATACATGCAGAAATATTTCATTATTCAGCCCCTGTAGAAATTAGCTCATAAATTAAAGAGGAAAAATAATATAGTACACAGAGTCTTGTGTTTCTGACCTTGAGAAATATTAAAGTCAGACCATCCTACATGAAAATACCCATTTGTATTTTTATTGTATTTGTATTATGCATTTACCATCCCGGAAAGTTCCAGATATTTTGAAAGTCATATGACGTATAACAAAATGGTCAGAACAAAATGGACATTTCAGGCAATTTCAAACTATTTTCTTCTTCATCAATACAAAACTAAACTGTACCATTCCTCCTACAGCTTAAAATCAACTCGAAAGCGCATTTACAAGCCATTTTACTTCTTGAAATTGATTGGAGTGTTGGACAGCCGGTTCAAATTGTTGCCGTGGTGATTAGATTAATTATCACGACTACTTTTTACTAACTAATCTAATCGCCTCGGCTACAACTTTCCTTTTATGCACATTTACAAATCCCATAAATAATTATGAAGACAAACGTTTTTCCAACCCGATCTCACAGCAATTCGTTCGAATTTTATCGAGGTGGCTAATTCGTACGATCACATGACCTTACTCGTATCGAATTAGTGCGATTTTTGCTAAATTTTACATATTTTTTTAATGAATTCATTCGAATGACCTACCCCTGACCACGCCCCTAAACCTACCCA
Source organism: Hybognathus amarus (assembly GCA_030378365.1). Lineage (NCBI taxonomy): Eukaryota > Metazoa > Chordata > Actinopteri > Cypriniformes > Leuciscidae > Hybognathus > Hybognathus amarus. The sequence continues at coordinate 56,185 of JAQIUQ010006993.1, read as the reverse complement.
TCACGTGGGTTTAAACAAATCGTACAAATTAGCCTACTTTTAATCACTTGTATTAATTCGTAAGAATTGGTCGTGAGAAAGCGTGGTTTTTCTAATGAGCACTGCATTGTTCGCAATAAAACCAGAAACATATTTTTAAAAAGTCATCCCAGTCTCAGCAGACATGAATCCTAAGCATCCAGCTTGTAATTAGTAAACATAACTTTATCCACCACGCATACGCTGCCGCTATATCAGAGGCCATTTGCAATTCACGTTGTTTGCACAGTATAATTAAAGCCCATCCGTGGGTTTGTAATGACCCTTTGGACATTGCATTTTAATCATTATTCATACTTGCCGCTATTAATTAATCAAGAGAGGGCTAGATAATGTTTCGTGTGGCTCGTGTTGTTGAATGAGGAGAAGTCTGCTGGCACAGCAGAAATGATCCGACTCGCAAACTCTCGTGTTAGTGGCGAGGAGAGAGACGCTTGAGTGCTATTACACCAAACATCAGTGCTCAACCTTTAATGAGGCAAAATAATGCTGAATTAACTAACAGGCTAAACAACGATGGCATTTGAGAAGCCAACCAAACAAATCACTGACAATAGACTGGTGAGCGAGCATCTGCTTTTTCAACATTTAAGACAAACCGTACCATGAGCAAATAGCCTAAAAGAACATTAACGCCAACTGCGACCCCTTGATCTATCGATTCAATTAATGAATCGATCAATAAAAATCTGTCATTCCAAAGCTGTAAGACTTTCTTTCATCTTTTGAAGACAAATGAAGATATTTTAATGACATCTATGAGCTTTATGTCCCTCCATTGAAAGTATGCAACTACCACTTTCAAGTGGCAGAAAGACATCATTAAAGTAATCCATGTGACTCCAGTGGTTTAACCTCAATTTTATAAAGTGATGTGAGTGCTTTGTTTGAGCAGGAAAAATTAATTTACCACTTTAGTTACAAAGTGTGAATCTCTAATACATGTTCACGAGAGCATCACAGCGTTTTGATGCGAGAGGAGACGTTGGAGGTTTAACCACATGGATTACTTGTATGATGTTTTTATCCTTCTGGGGCTTGAAAGTGGTAGTTGCGTAGACTGTCAATGGAGGAACAGAAATCTCTCCGATTTTATTAACTTTCCCACCATTGACGGAAATTTCCGACTTTCCATGTTTTCACTGTTATATGGTAGGGGGCGCTCAGTATGCATCTTCTGAAAGAGGACTGAATCTCCTGATCAAAACACAGGCGAGGAAGAAGCAGAAACATGTGATATCATATGCAAGCACATGTAAAATAATGCACCATCAAAACTGTCTAATGTTACTGAATGTCGACCCGGGTACAGGACTGTGAAGCTTTGGGGGTGTTAATGGGCTCTTATCTACTCGTTCTGAATACCATCCAGACGTAGTTTTTGCCAAAAAACACGATTTTCTCTTCTTCTTTTTTTGCTCAAAATGTTTCTTTTAATATTATTAAACTTACCCACATTCAAGTGTTTCTGAAACAAAACAAAAATAGATGTTGTTTTTCAAAAGCAAAGGGTCTGTTTTTTCTTTTAATATATTGCATATGCAAATATTCATACAACAAAATATTCTGGAGGCATAAAAAAATTGTGAATCAAAAAATGCTGGCAGTGGCTGGCAACTTTTTTTCAAAAACACTGGCAAGGAAAGAGTTAAAAGATCTTAATTTGTGTTTTCGAAGATGGACAAAATTCGTACGGGTTTGGAACGATATAAAGGTGAGTAATTAATGACAGAATCTTCATTTTTGGGTGAACTACCCCTTTAAGAATCTGTGATCAAATTTGTGATTTGTGTCGGAGTAAAAGGTTGAAGGAACATAATATGAGGTTTCAACAATAAGAAAAAAGAATAGAGGCACTTCAATGAAAGTGTGTAGTTTGCAAATGTGTAAAAATGTGACTGAAGACCATAAATTATTAAAATGATGTTAATTGCAAGTAGCTAATTGGTCATGCAGTGTTTTGTTAGAAAGGAAATCAAAACAGTGACTCAAAAACAAGATTTTGTCGACACTGGATGTTGTACAAAAGGACTTGCTGACCAAATGGAGCTGAACACGACTCAGAAACAAGACATCTGTGATATTTTTGGGGAACAGATCAAAAAGATCTGATCACAGAATCCCTTATCCACAACGCCTGTGTTGGGCCAATCTCAGCCCGTTCCATGCATTTGCATTCAAGGCCTAATTTCACAAAAACTCATTATTGAATTGCTTATTGGTTCAATTCATCATAATCATCTATTTTTAAGAGAAAATGAAAAAATAGGCTTCCTATTGGTAAATTTAATAGCAAATAATTTGAAATTTAACCAATATTGTAAGATTATTTTTTTTATTTAAAAATGCATACATATATTACCATTCAAAAATTTAGAGTCAGTGAGGTTTTTTTTTAAGAAATTGAAACTTTTATTCAGCAAGAAAGCATTCAATTTATCTAAAGTGACAGTACAGTAAAGACACAAAAAGCTGTTCTTTTGAACTTTCTATTCATCAAAGACTCCTGACTCCTGATATATATAGATATATATATATATATATATATATATATATATATATATATATATATATATATATATATATATATATATATATATATGAAGAGTTCAGATGCAAAAGCATAAGTGCCATTTGAAATGTTCTTCTAAAATGACCATTTTTATCAAGCTTGTATATTTAAGTTCAGTAATTTCACTTAAATGACAATGAAGATTACCTGTTAATTTTCATTTAAGTGAAATTACTGAACTTAAATATATAAGCTTGGTAAAAATGGTCATTTTAGAAGAAAATTTCAAATGGCATTTAGAGGCTTTTGCATCTGAACTCTTCATATATATATATATATATATATATATACATATATATATATATATATATATATATATATATATATATATATATATATATATAATGGATATTAACACTAAAATATTAAGCAGCACAACTGTTTTTAACATTGATCATAATCAGAAATGTTTCTTGAGAAGAAAATAGAAAATCAGCATATTAGAATGATTTCTGAATATGTGACACCAAAGACTGGAGTAATCATGTTAAAAAATAGAAATTGTAATAGTATTAAATTTATAGAAAAATTTATAAAGTTTTTTACTGTTTAATTGTATTTCGAATTAAAAAAAAGCAGACTTGGTGAGCAAAAGAAACTTAACACCTTACTTGAAAGGGTGTGCACTGACATGATACCTTCATAACCATGACATGACATATGTCTTGAGTATAAAGTAGGGTTTATGCATGTTTATGAAAACGGTCATTAAGTGTCATCCGCTCAATTATGACATTCTAAATGTAAATATTGTTTAAGATGTCTTTATGACATCTTGACATAAACCAATACATCATAACCTGTCAGTGTCTTTGTCATGACAACTTGACATTAAATGAAGTTAAACTGGTTGGCTTTGACATTGGCTGTCATGAGGCCATTATAACTGTCATGAATATTTTTTGTGACCTCAACTACAGTGGTACTAATTAAATTTGTCATTAAAAAGTTATAATGGCTTCATGACAGCCAATGTCAAAACCAACCACCTGACAGTTTAATGTAATGTTAACCAATAAAGATAGTACATATGTCATGATTATGAAGGTGTCATGTTAGTCTAATGCACACTCCTTCAAGTAATGTGCTACCGAAACATCTTTCAAAAACATTTTGAACAGTAGTGTATATACAGTAGGCTATTATCATTATATATTTAAATAACTTCAGTCTGCTAAATGAATAATTCCTTTAGATACGTCATCATTCAGCTCTCTGGTAAGACCAGTTGTGAGCAAGATCTGCAGTTTCCAGCTGCGGAAAGAATCAAAGTGCTATTAGGGTGTGTATGTGTGTGTGTGTCCTCTTACTCAGCAGACCTTAACGACCCAGTGCACAATCTCGATGTCCCACTGTCCCGCGTGCTGACTGGTGGGGTGCTGCGACGGGAGCCAGATGGGATGATATATGAGCATTGGACTAATCACCTGCTCATTCACATCAATTACACTCCCATCTGACAGGCAACCCACCACTGTACACTAATGGTTTTTTAAACGAGTCGCTCCAGATCAACTCTGCCGTTCCCAAACTCCCATGCGTGATTGATTGACCGGTGAATTCCAGTTGACTCGTCCCCGTCGTCTTTGTCTCTGACATTTCCCCACAGGTAACTGACAGTTGTGGCACGCTGACAGAAGTTTGAGAGGCGTTCAGGAGAGAGACGTGAACAAATGCGTGCCGCTGACGGATGGATGATGTTTGAAGCCTATTGTTGCGGCTTAAAATGGCAACGTCTTTCTCCTTCAGCTTGTTGCCATTTGTTTCAAAATAGGAAACTATGTTCGGAAAGCAGAGATTCCCTCGTATTGTCGAGTCTGACAGCGCGCTGAGAACCCCAGTATGAGCCGCAGATTATAAGGATTGATGTGCTAATGAGAGAAAAATCCTCTTGGCACAGAAAAGAACAGAGCTGTTGTACAGAATGCTGTCGTGTGTCCCATTCTCTTCTAAACAACATATTGTTGTGCATATAGCAGATCCACAAAGTGCTCACCTGCTTTCACGGTCCCCTGTAGCTTTAGCTAAAGACATTATGCCAGAATGATTGTGTTTGTGGGCCAGACACACAGAGAAAACAGCTTCGCAATATATTTGTGCTGATTCCGATATCTTTGATAGGATGCAACATCATGAATATCGCTTGCAATCTGGCTAGTTTTGCAAGTCCCAATGAAATGTGAATTTTGCATGAATATGTTAGCCTGTTATCTATAAGCTAGTCTGCTCCAAAGCAAAATTGCATTTAGAAGATATAAGCGTTGGAAACTTAGTCTCCCCTTTTAATAATATAGATTAACGATTCACTCTGATCTTCAGCTTCTCATCAGATTTTCTGTCCAATCAAATGCTCTCTAGAATCTGAAGCTCCGCCCCTACATTATAAATAGACTCTGAATCTGTGGCAGAAATCGGTCACTTGATCACACATTTACTATTTTCTACATGGTGAATGGCACACAGTGCACTATAGGGGATAGGGAACGATTCAGACAGTGTAAATATGCTTTCCATTGAGGTCGATTGTGTCAGCACTGAACCGCCGCAGCTCTGGTCCAGAGACACAATACACAGAGCGGATCATATGTGCAAGTCGCCGAAGACCAGAAAACATATCAGACCCTTTGAATTCTGCACAGAAAGCTGTATTTTAGAGGAGATCAGGAGGAGAAACGGTTAGAGATTAGGAGAAAACTGCAGCTTTACTGAGCTTAACGGCTCTGGCTGAGCTGTGATATAAACTAAATGCTATTGGCTGTTTTAAAAAAGGGGAGGAGCTGCTTGATATGCCCCGCCCTGTTTCAGTGGAAATTACGTCAACACATTGAATAATGCTGTGCGTTTACGATTCGTAATCATGTCTTTCAGTATTTCTATTCATTTAAATATTGTTTTTATTGTTATGGATTGGGTGCATATAAATGAAAATGATTACATTTGGACGAAAAATTATTTGGGGAAGTTTACATCCTCCATCAATGTAAATTATAGCAACATTGTTTATTTACATCTACTGATATATCCATTTTCTCCAGTCATTCAGTCTTCAGCGTCACATGATCCTTCAGAAATCATTCTAATATGATGATTTGCTGCTCAAGAAACATTCATTATCAAATTTGAAATCAGTTGTGCTAAAAGTAGAATATTTTCTAGAAATAGAATAAGAAAATAAATCTTACCGGCCCCAAACTTTAGAATATACACTACCGGTCAAAAGTTTAAGATTTGGTAGTTTTTCATGTTTTTAAAAGAAGTCTCTTCTGCTACTAGGGCTTGCTATTTTTTGATAAAAAATACACAAAAAAACACAGTAATATTGTGAAATATTATGACAATTTAAAATGACTTTTTTTATGTTAATATATATTAAAATGTAATTTATTCCTCTGAAAAAAGCTGAATTTTCAGCATCATTACTCCAGTCTTCAGTGTCACATGATCCAAAATGCTCCAAAAACATGTATGATTATTATCCATGTTGAAAACAGTTTTTTACATGTTTATTTCAGGATTCTTTGATGAATAGAAAGTTCAAAAGAACAGCATTTATTTAATTAGAATATTTTCTAACATTATGGGCCCTATTTTAACGATCTTAAACCGCAAGTGTCAAAGCGCAAAGCGCAATTAACTTTGTGGGCGGGATACTCGCGCTGTTGCTATTTTCCGGCAGGATAAATGCCTCTTGCGCCTGGCGCAAATCTAAAGGGGTTGGTCTGGAGTAGCTTCATTATTCATAGGTGTGGTTTGGGCGTAACGGAAATAAACCAATAAGAGCGTCATATCACATTCCCTTTAAGAGCATGATGAACGAGATGCGCTGTTCCGTGGCGCAATTCCACATTTTAAATGGCGCATTTACCAGTGCTTGCTTCAGCATCGGTTCACAGCCGAGTAGAACAATGTTCTCGTCAGGGCCAGAAAGAAAGAGAAGGGACACTGGGGATGGGACAAACCCACCCAAATTAGCTTTGGGATTAAACATGCATAGCCTATAATTTGGGTAAATGTGTAAGCTTTATCCCTGTTTTTCCCATCATCATGGACACAACAATGATTTTCCTCATGTTTATATATTTTTCCGTATAATAATGTATCATTTGCAAAAAGTAAAATGCATCTGTGTTGATGAGAGAATCATCTACAGTGTATACGCGTTGTTCACACTCTGTATTATGGCCAAGCATGCACGCTTAAAATAGCATCTAATATACGCGCAACGCGCCACTGACTTTAGACCAGGTTTTTTCTGGTCAGAGGCGCAATTGTTTTCTGGAACTGCAAAATAGCACCAGGGATTGTTTGCACCGGACACACGCCTCCTTTTTGCGCCAACCCGCCCAGGAAGCGCAAGTTCATTTGTTAGTTTACCGACGTGCGTCTGTGGAGGAAAAAAGCCCGCTTTGCGCGAGTGCAAAATAGGAATGATAAATGCGTCAGTGTATTAAGTCATTTGCGCCGGGTGCAAGATAGAGCCCTATAAATGTCTTTACTGTAACTTTTGATTAATGTAACTCATCCTTGATGAATAGAAGTATTGATTTCTTATTTATTTCCCCCAAAAATAAAATACAAATTCTTACTGACCCCAAACTTTTTAAAGGGTAGTGTTTAATGTAACAAAAGCTTTCTGTTTCAGATAAAAGCTGTTCTTTTGAACTTTCTATTCATCAAAGAATCCTGAAATAAAAATTTTTAAAAACTGTTTTCTACATGGATAATAATCATACATGTTTTTGGAGCATAAAATCATCATATTAGAGTGATTTGTGAAGGATCATGTGACACTGAAGACTGGAGTAATTTTTCAGAGGAATAAATTACATTTTAATATATATTAACATAAAAAAGTCATTTTAAATCGTCATAATATTTCACAATATTACTGTGTTTTTGTGTATTTTTTATACAAAAAAAATGCAGCCTTGGTGAGCAGAAGAGACTTCTTTTAAAAACATAAAAAATCTTACCGATCTTAAACTTTTGAACCGGTAGCATATATTCTCTAACATGACATCAAGGCTAGATTATTGTAATGCTCTACTGGGTGGTTGCCCTGCACACATAATAAACAAACTTCAGCAAGTTCAAAATGCAACCACTCGAGTTCTTACCAGAACCAGGAAGTATGACCATATGACCATATGACCCTGCATTGGCTGCCTATTAAACATCATATAAATTTTAAAACATTGCTGATTATTTACAAAGCACTAAATGGTTTAGCTCCACAGTACTGAGCGAGCTTAACGCATTATAGTCCTTCACGTCTATTGCGATCTCAAAACTCCGGCCAGTTGATAATACCTAGAATATCAAAATCGACTGCAGGTGGTAGATACTTTTCCTATTAAGCACCAAAACTCTGGGACAATCTCTCTCACATTGTCTGGGAAGCAGACACACTCTGTCAGTTCAAATCTAGACTAAAAACACATCTCTTTAGCCTAGCATACACATAACACACTATAGACTTCCTAAATTCAAAATTAGGCTGCATAGTTTAGATCAGCCGGAACTGGGAACACGTCCTGTAAATCCTGATGTACTTGGTACATCATAAGAAGGATGGCGTCTACGCTAATACTAGTTTCTCTGTTTATTCCGAGGGACCCTCTATATTGAGACATATAAAGAATATTGTCAAAAGACAATACATATTGTGTAGTCTGAAACCCTGGCAGATTCCAGCACAGAAGCATCCTGAATCTCCAGCCTGTAGAAGTTTTTTTTACCCTGTACAGTAAGTTTCACACACACACACGCTATGTCAGACATCTTCCATAATATGGAGAGCTCAGGAGGCCACATTTGACATTGATTTATTACAATGCTGCTCAATCGAACAATGAAGCACACACAAAGCGACGTTTAGAGTCCGCAGGCGTTGTTTCTCTTACACACTGCCTTTTGTCGACCTTTTCTCCAAGACCCGCATTCCTCCACAGAAGAACACACTCCCTGCTGAGTGAGTTATAGTTTCAACAGCAATTGAAATGTCTGTCCAATCTGTCCGAGTCTTGAATGAGAACGACATGAGGATGCTTCAGGGAGAATGATGAATTTTTAAGCAAACTTGCTCACTGATTTTGACTCCCACTAGTAAAAAAATGAAATTAATTGGTTAGAACGAGGATGTAACTCACAAAACCTGTCAAGAACATGTCTAAGTCATATTTCACCCCCAATTCATAAGAGAAATCAGAAATTATATTTTTCGCTTAAAGTTTATTTTTAGACTTATGAGTGTTTGTATTGTGACATTATTTTAATAATAATTAAGCAAAAAAAAAAAACATTTATTATATACGTGAAAATTAATTATACACCATGGTAGAATTAGTTGCATAATCTTTGAATAAAAGTAATGAGAATCACCATTAAAAGTACAAAGGGGATAAAAACCACTATGACATTTTGGGGAGACATGTCATAACAATTAGTCACACAAAAAAGTAATTTTGTTCCCCTTCCATCATGCTTCCCTGAAAACTTGTGGCCGATGGAGAATATAATAATGAAGTTTGTAAAGGTTGTTTGCTTGCATTCAGTACATTCTTCAATAGTGCCAAAAGAACCCAATGGCACACAGCAATTCTGACCTTTAAAGAGTCAACAATTTACACAAAAATGAGTTTATGAGCAGAGTGCATAATATCCTACAACTGCTCACAGCTCTGAAAACACAAGTTCATCCTTAAGTAATTTAATGGAAAAATGCAACAAGCCCAACAGTTCACACATGGGAGTTTGGATAGATGGGAGTTTGGATAGATGGATGGATGGATGGATGGATGGATGGATGGATGGATGGATGGATGGATGGATGGACGGATGGACGGATGGATGGACGGATGGTTGGTTGGTTATTTGGATGGATGGATGGATGGATGGATGGATGGATGAATGGTTATATGGATGGATGGATGGATGGATGAATGGTTATTTGGATGCATGGATGGATGTATGGATGGATGGATGGATGGATGGATGGATGGATGGATGAATGGATGATGACGGATGGAAGGATGGGCAGATGGATGGACAGGATGGATGGACGGATGGATGGAACGGATGGTTATTTGGATGGATGTTTGTAATCAAGGTCTCTTTTATTTTCAGATATAACAAACAAAGGGAATACAATTCCCACATAAAATAGTCAAATCTAGTTCCTGTCCATACAAACAAACCACCCCAGTACCCCCCACCCAAAGTGGATGATGGATGTTTTGAGGGATGGATGGATGTTTGGAGTGATGGATGGATGTATGTTTGGATGGTTATTTGGATGGATGGATGGATGGATGGATGGATGGTTGGTTGAATGATGGTATTGGATGGATGGATGGTGGATGGATGGATGGATGGATGGATGGATGGATGGATGGATGGACGGATGGATGGATGGATGGAGGGATGGAGGGATGGATGTTTGGATGGAGGGATGGTTATTTGGATGGATGGATGGTTAAATGAATGGTTATTTGGATGGATGGATGGATGGATGGATGGATGGATGGATGGATGGATGGATGTTGGGATGGAGGGATGGTTATTTGGATGGATGGATGGATGGATGGATGGATGGATGGATGGATGGATGGATGGATGGATGGATGGATGGTTGGATGGATGGATGGAGGGATGGATGGATGGATGGTTATTTGAATGAATGGTTATTTGGATGGATGGATGGATGGATGGATGGATGGATGGATGGATGTTTGGACAACGGACTGACTGACTTTTAGGGGAAAACATTATTTGCTGATTAATTTTAATCCTTATTATGTATTGTTCATCTTGTATTTTTATTATTGTTCTTAAGTTTGTATGGTGTCCGTAAAGAGTTTTGAAATAAAATGCATTTATAAATGTATTATATAAATATCTATACACAAATACATGTCAATGTAGGTCTTACAGATTATTTTCATTCTGTCCACAGTATAGCCTACGGTGGCCCAGTAGTGCACAACACAATGAAATTTAAAAAGCAAACATACGTTCACAATAAAACGAAATAAAGCCGCAACACAACGGAAATGCTCTCGACCACTGGACGGCTCTTGAAGCGTGATAAAGTTTGTTTTCCTTACCACTGTTCTATAGAGTCAGCAGTATACAAAATATAAAATATGAATTATAATATAAAAATATGTCAACACCACCACCATGTTTTAACATTATGTAGCTAACCATTGTATATCAACAGTTATTAATTCAAAATAACCGGCTACTAGACTGCTTTTGACGCGTACCACAGCGCATGTTCCCTGAAGGGATCTGCCAATTCCTCCAAGTTGTTAAAACGTATAATTTGTATTAACATGTATTAACATTAAAAAACAGACATGTTCAAAATCCAAAGCTTGATTGTATTGGTAGTAGACTGTTTTACAACAGGTGACTTTATTCCAATACCTCCCTTCATGTATTTACAGTAAAAAATTCTTTTTTAGGAAATTTCTGTAAAAGTTTTTGTTCATGTTTCAAAAGGTTGTAGTTAACCAGACTGACTTACAACAGGTGAAATTGTGCCAATACCTTCCTGTATTTCTGCAGTTCAAATGTTTTTATTTATCAAATTATATTATAATAAATTATACGTTTTAACCAGTTGGTGGAATTGCCAGGCATTCCCCCAGAGAATCGCTAAGAGGTAGCGCGTCAAAGCATTCTCCAGTATAAATACGCAGCCATAATTCATGTAGGTGATTTTGAAGTCATATTTTATGTCGATATACAATGGTTACATATTGTTAAAACTTATTGTGGTATTGATATATTAAGACCACCGACTCTATAGAAGAATGGAAACGAAAACTAACTTTATCATGCTTCGAGAGCCCTCTAGTGGTCTGGAGCATTTCCGTTGTGTTGTGGCTTAATTTCGTTGTGTTTTGAACTTATGTTTGCTTTAAAAATTTAGTTGTGTTGTGAACTACTGGGCCACCGTAATAGCCTAAACATTATATAAAAATTAGTAAGAACAGCCTAGTGTGTACGAATGTTATTCCAAACATATCTAACAGTGTATATGCATGAGTTTAGACAGCTGATGTTTGTTAGTTTTAAGCGGAAACCTCCATCCCTCAGAGATATTTCCAGGAAGTTTAACACAGGCAAACTCAGCAGTTGAATTTCAATGCGCTGCAGGCAACGCTGCATTCACTCGGCGTGCTTCCATGCAAATTTCAGACGCTGAACATCTTCATTACGAAGTTCTATGCCTCTTGGTAAGCCAGAGGGAGGTATTCTATACTAGCAATAAAAGCTGCATCAAAGCCTCAAAGAAATCAAATCCCAGAGATGGCCCACAGTCAACTGGATAAGGATTCAACATTAAAGAGTCTGACAATCCAACGCAGCGCACCATCATCTACCGCACAACTGCAAAGCACAGATAGAGAACACAGGATTCGCATGAGCCCTCGAGCCAAGATAGCCTATGCCACCTCATTAAAATTCAGAATACATATCTTGAACGATTTGTGCCCGGTTGCCTTCTCTCTAAGCAGTTCTTGAGAACCGCCAGCTGAGCCGTGGTCATTTCCTTGTCTGAGGAGATCAAGTCCCTCATTTAGTGGCGAGTTGGGCTCTATAAGCACTGTCATTTTGCCCGTCCATGTGAACCCAGCCAGCCTTCGATGCTCGCAGCTATTCCAAAAGATCTTATTAGATCCTGCTTTAGCAAAACAAACAAGACAGAGCATCTCTGCACTGAAGTTAAACTAGGCACAATAACTTCTCTTTGACGATTAAATGATGAGGTTTTCTAATTAAGGCTTAGCTGCGCCGCACATTTTAAAGTTCTCTACAGCCTCTTTGACGTCATGGTAAGAGAAATGGAGGGGATGCAGAAGAAAGCGGGATGAACTGTGGTCACGACGTAAGCAATGTGATAATTATCTGAAGTCTCCTGCTGGGTGATGAGAGCTACAGAGCTCTGAATGTAAAGCTACTGCTGTTTACAGTTAGTTATTTGCACAAACTCCTAACTGAAAATATATTCATTTTTGCATGGAAGATGATAAAACACAACAAAGTCTCATAGATACCAATTTTAAAAGACGTTCCCAAGTCATTTCTAGTAACCATGATGAGGTCATTTGACCCTAGAAATCACTCGTAATAGCCTAGAAATCACAACGTTTGAGTAATAGTTGAAATTTGACCAGTAAGCACACTTATCACATAGCAACCACCCAAAAAGACTCACACTTAAAGGCCACTTAGCAAACTGCATAGCAACACCCTAGCAACCCCTCAGAATTCCCTAGACCCCACAAAGTGTGAGTGCTATTTAAAATTCGACCAGTAAGCAAACTTATCTCCTAGCAACCACCCAGAGCAACATACCATGATATTGCAATATGCTTAAGGCGACTCAAAACACCTTAGCAACACCCTAGCAACCACTAAGAATACCCTGTAGACCCCACAAAGTGTGAGTGCTATTTAAAATTCGACCAGTAAGCAAACTTATCTTCTAGCAACCACCCAGAATAACATACCATGATATTGCAATATGCTTAAGGCCACTCAAAACACATTAGCAACACCCTAGCAACCACTCAAGAATACCCTAGACCCCACAAAGTGTAAGTGTTATTTAAAATTATACTAGTAGGCAAACCTATCTCCTAGCAACCACCCAGAACAACATACTCATGATATCACAATATGCTTAAGGCCACTCAAAACACCTTAGCAATACCCTAGCAACCACTGAAGAATACCCTAGACCCCACAAAGTGTGAGTGCTATTTAAATTCGACCAGTAAGCAAACTTATCTCCTAGCAACCCCCCAGAGCAACATACCATGATATTGAAATATGCTTAAGGTCACTCAAAACACCTTAACAACACCCTAGCAACCACTAAGAATACCCTAGACCCCACAAAGTGTGAGTGCTATTTAAATTCGACCAGTAAGCAAACTTATCTCCTAGCAACCACCCAGAATAACATACCATGATATAGCAATATGCTTAAGGCCACTCAAAACACCTTAGCAACACCCTAGCAACCACTCAGAAAACCCTAGACCCCACAAAGTGTGAGTGTTATTTAAAATTATACTAGTAACCAAAACTATCTCCTAGCAACCACCCAGAACAACATAATATGATATCGCAATATGCTTAAGGCCACTCAAAACACCTTAGCAATACCTTAGCAACCACTCAAAATACCCTAGACCTCACAAAGTGTGAGTGTTATTTAAAATTATACCAGTAAGCAAACCTATCTCCTAGCATCCACCCAGAACAAAATACTATGATATCGCAATATGCTTAAGCCCACTCTAAACACCTTAGCAATACCCTAGCAACCACTCAAAATACCCTAGACCCCACAAAGTATGAGTGCTATTTAAAATTCGACCAGTGAGCAAATTTTTCTCCTAGCAACCACCCAGAACAACATACCATGATATAGCAATATGCTTATGCCACTCAAAACACCTTAGTATCAGCATAGCAACACCGTGGCAACCACCCACAATACCCTAGCTTCACATTTTCAGGATATGCAAAAATAAAGGATTTTTGTTGTTAAATTTCCCCCAAAATTAATTTCTGATGGCTTTTTAAATATGTGGTGACTGTTATAAAAACTAACTCAGGACTGTGGCCATGACAGTGCCATGCTCTTGTACAATTTGTTTAAAGGATGGCAATAGCTCAAGCTGAAACAAGCCATAATGTTGTCTCCACGGCAATCGTCCTATTTCACCTGTTTTTAGAATTAATGGGGTTACCTGAGCTTGCAATTATTTACTCTTTGTGTCTCCTTATAGCCTCTGTGTTACTGACCGAGCAGAGATCTTCCCTCCAGCAGTGAGCTCGGTGTTGAAGCTTAAACGGAAAAGATGCTTCCCCTCTCTTTGCTCTTGGGCGTAATTGTTATGATTGAGTGTCATCTCACTCTCTGCATGCTGGGGTTTGCCACACACTTTGTCAACAGTCTTTTTACTGTAATGACATATTCCTCAGAAAAAAAAGCTAGTGTACTTGCATGGATTTTTTTTATTATTATTTTTTTTTTTGTCTGCCACAGAACCCCAAAAAGACTCTGCATCAAACAAACTATAAATAGGACAAATTATAGTAATGACTCTGCGCAGCACTGCAGTCTAATGATCTGTTAAGCATTATGTAAAGTGATAATATTTGTTCATTTCAAAGTTAACCTATGGCTCCAAGAGAGGAAAATGTTGAATTTTGTGAAATGCAAAGTTAAATTGTATCAGTATAGCTTCCCCTTCAACCATCATCATCACCACCACTAATGCCAAAAAACATGCACATTTTATCATGCGCTCATTAATTTTTGGTCAACAATCACAACTTAGAACTAAAAACTATTTCATGCCTTATTTCATGCCTTATTATCTGTGATTTATACCCTACCATTCAAAATATTTGTTGTCAGTAAGATTTAAAAAAAAGAAATGAATACTTTTATCCGGTAACAATGCATTAAATCAAAATTACAGTAAAGATATATGCATATCTTTGTATATCTGTATATGTATATCTGTATTATGTTATGCAACAGTTCTATTTCAAATGAATGCTGTTCTTTTGAACTTTCCATTCATTAAAAAATCTTGAAAAAAATTATTATAAAAAAAAACCTTTTCAACATTGATGATAAGAAGAAATTAATGTTTGAGCAGCAAATCCTCATATTAGAATGATCATGTGACACTAAAGACTGAGCAGTAATGAGGCTGTAAATACAGCTTTGATCACAGGAATAAATTAAATTGTAATACATATTCAAATAGAAATCAGTTGTATGAAATGGTAATAATATTTCACAATATATAAAAAAAATCTCACAACCTTTTAAACGGTATATGTTGCCTCCAAATGAATAAAAATGAATCAGAATAATTCAAACTACTTTTAAATAGCCTATAATGATTTTCCCCACACAATGATGTAGTTACTGCATCTACCAGTAGGGGCTAACCAAAAAAGCCTTGACTCTAATCTTCAATCCATGTTCCACAAGTCATTTTTCAAGTAATTTAGAGGTCAATTTTAATAAAGCCCTAATCTAAGACAGCCTGAAGCACCCAGAAGTGTCGCTGCTTAGCATTTATTTGTAAGCACTAATTTAATCTATTCTGGTCACTAAATGCATGGAGTCTCATCACAATGATGCAATATCACATTTAGACAAGGCAGTGAGAGATTCACATTACATATATTAGAGTTGTGCGTCGAGCGTGTTTAATGCTGCTAAGAAAGCCTGTCTCGAGCTCAACTCTGTGCTGGTAGTGGAACATATTTCTCATTAATTTTAGCTGCTGGAGTGGTTATTTTGCTGGGTAACTCATTCATCAAACAACAACAGGCTTTCAGGTCTGCTGTGTCTACATGAATCCTATTTCCCAGAGGGGCAAAAATCTCATGTTCTCCAAATGCTGCTAATCTGCAGAGCATGGAGGTCTGTAGGTCAACCATATACAACGTACAACAGCGGTTGGTCTGTAGGTTACAAGTCATATATATAATATATATTCCATTATATCACATACTTGCTCAGTCTTTGCACCTTCTATAATTTATTCAAGACTATCCCACAATATATTAAGCCATCAAGAGTAATATTACTGCAAATTACCACCATCATATCTAAAAACTGAAAGGCCAAGAATGACGTCTAAAGGCCACAATTTACTGAACTATAATGTATATCGAAATTGTATTCTACACAAGTTCGATCTCATATGTATTATATGAAATGAGCCAAACTGCAGTTCATAATGCAACTCATCCAACTATGTATGCCTCAATAGTTGATAACTTAAAAATATATATGAATATAATTATTATTATTGTGAAGGTCACATTCAAATAATTTTGTAAAATCATTTAAAAAAATGCAGATGAATTAAAAAAATTTTTTAATTCAAATTTATTTGTACAGTGCTTTTTACAATACATTTTTCAAAGCAGCTTTACAGAAAAAGATATAATTTATATATCTTAATATCTTCATGCCTTATAGTCGCATTTAGCATATGACATAATTTTCCCCAGATTATATAGTTTACATTTTGCAATGATATAAGTTGCAGTTGATATTTGTTATTGCTCAAATATGTGGATATATTGTGTTTATATATGTTGATGAAGTTGGATGAACTTATATAAACAACTTTATTTATATATATATATATATATATATATATATATATATATATATATATACTATTACTGAGGTTTTAATTCTGAAGTCATGCAAACATGCATGTTAATGTAGTACATCAAGTTTGGCTTCTGCATTTGAGCATTATGTTTCTGCATTTGAGTAAATGTTTCTGGCCCGTCTCTAAAGTATAGGTGCAGGGTGGGGTTGGTTAACAAACCATGGCTTAATTGAAATAATTAAGGTGCAGTTTGATACCCGTTTGGGTCGGGCTCAGGTTCATTTGCTTCAATGTGAATTAGTCATCAGGCCATGACCGATCATGTCATTCAGCATTGTCCAGCATGCACCTTTGAACTCATGATGGCTTATATACATGCCACTGTTTGCCTTGTAAATAAAACATTGGTAATGCTGCGCACCAAAAGGCATTTTATAATAATGCAAGATGAGGACCTGCAATGACAGACACCTGCAATGCTGTAGCACATCTTTCAAGGGTTTATTTCAAGATAGGTAAAGTAGGCTAATCGAAACTAGAAAGAGAAGCATATTGTAATTAAACTTAGAAACATCGATAGCAATCTAGGCTGGCTTTAACAAATGTCAGAAAACTCCACAGTGCTTCTCTTTGACTAATAAATGATGAGGTTTCAAATTAAAGCACAGCTGTACCACAGATTTCAAAATCCCTGTGGCTGCTAGACATCATAGTAAGAGTAAAGGAAGAGACAATGAAGAAAAAGCCAGCAGGATGAAAAATATAGCGGCTCAAGAAATACTTTAACATTTAGCACGAAAGAAACTAGATAGCACACAAAGAAAAAATAGATTTTTACATTTTCTGGGAAAAAAAGAATGCAAAACCCACACAATGTTTTGAATAGTTGCCAGGGCGTTGCTATGTAGTTGCTAGGGTGCTCTGGCTGGTTGCTAGGTGGTTACTCACTAGGTCAGAATAATGCACTCCAACCTCTTTAGATATGGTTTGACTTGCTTCAAAGCTTGAGATAAAGGCTCTATTTCCCCTTTGCTCAATAGTTTCGCTATTTTCGGTATCAAGTAGATGGGCTACTTTAGTTTTTGCCATAGTTTCGACCAGTTCGTTATATATATATATATATATATATATATATATATATATATATATATATATATATATAATATTATAAAAATTTTGTCCAAAGCGACTTGCAATTTTTTTATTTTGTTTACGCATACAAACTCCCACCCAACCACAACTATACATTAACACACTTTTATTTTACTTCTGGAATTATGGAATTACTAGATTATTTGCTATCTTGGTTTGTATGTCTGACTGTTCAATAAAAAAAACTAACTCTAATATAAGTACTAGCAATACTAATACTGATTTAAGATTTTACATACCTCTGCTGCAGAAACTACAAGAAGACTCTCAAGGGGCTCCCGATGCTGCATATAATGAGGCGATATTTATAAATGACATTTTTGAGGTTGAGAGTTGACTTATTTTGAGAAGAGCCCTTAATACTATCCGTGAGTCACCCTGACTGAAGAAATACCCAGAATTCCTCCCTGACACAAAGGAGGAAGAGTGCAAGACGGGGAGATTTCTCTTATGGATTTCCTGTTGAAACGCTGCATATCTCTGACAGATACCCTTGGAAGAAGCCGAAAAAGAGGAAAAGTGCAGATCCAAAGTCAGATGGAGCACCGAATGCTCTGGCAAACCAAGGCACATTTTGGTTTGTCTGGCCAATGACATCTAGTGGTGTGGATAACACCATGCAAAAGCAAACATTTGCAGTTACCTGTGACTTACTAGTGAAATACCAGCCCGTTCTCATCCCAAGGCGTCATATACTAACGCTTTTGCCAAAGCGTATACATCCAACGCACATTGCACCCTTAAGCGTCAATATGAGATGCAGATATATGCTCACCAAGGCTGCAAGTTTTTGATAAAAAATACACAAAAAACACTTTTTTGAATGACACAATTTAAAATGACTTTTTTTATGTTAATATATGTAATTTATTCCTCTGAAAAGCTTAATTTTCAGCATCATTATCCAGTCTTCAGTGTCACATGATCCTTCACAAATCACTCTAATATGATAATTTTATGCTCCAAAAACATGTATGATTATTATCTATGTTGAAAACAGTTTTTTACATTTTTATTTCAGGATTCTTTGAAGAATAGAAAGTTCAAAAGAACAGTATTTATTTAATTAGAATCTTTTCTAACATTATAAATGTCTTTACTGTAACTTTTGATCAATGTAGCTCATCCTTGATGAATAGAAGTATTGATTTCTTATTTATTTCCCCCAAAAATAAAATACAAATTCTTACTGACCCCAAAACTTTTTAAAGGGTAGTGTTTAATGTAACAAAAGCTTTCCATTTCAGATAAAAGCTGTTCTTTTGAACTTTCTATTCATCAATGAATCCTGAAATAAAAATGTAAAAAATTGTTTTCAACATGGATAATAATCATACATGTTTTTGGAGCATAAAATCATCATATTAGAGTGATTTGTGAAGGATCATGTGACACTGAAGACTGGAGTAATGATGCTGAAAATTCAGCTTTTTTTCAGAGGAATAAATTCCATTTTAATATATATTAAAAAAAGTAATTTTAAATTGTGTTTTTTGTGTATTTTTTATAAAAAAATTGCAGCCTTGGTGAGCAGAAGAGACTTCTTTTAAAAACATAAAAAATCTTACCGACCCTAAACTTTTGATCGGTAGTGTATATGGGCCAGAAGGCGCCTCCTAGTGGTCTAACCCTAACCCAGACCTAAACCTACCCATAACCGAAGCGTGTTATGCCTGGTTCAGATTACACGATATTAGCCACGATCCGTTTGACGTAGGGTGTCGTGGGGATTCGTAAATGACAACAGGTGTCAGGACGCAAGATTCGATCGTATCATCTCGTATAATGAGTCATAGTGGGCGACAACCTATGTCGCGACATCACGACAAAAACATTAGCATTTTTAATTTTTTTAACGGTCGTCACGACGGTTCCGTCACATGTATGAGGTTGACCAATAAGAGCACAGAAGCTTTTCCGTACACAACTTTCAAAAATGGCGAAACGAAAGAGACGATGGTGCTAACAACAAAACTAAAAGTATATAAGAAAACAATATTTTACCTCAAGTTCTCTTTGGAGGATTGACAGCCCATACTGTCCTCTTCGAACAATCCAGGAACGTGTCCAATGTCGGGTTTTCTTTATTTTTTACTTTTTTCTGAACACAGGACAGCCAATACAACAATCACCGCTTCATCCGTTTGTTTACGTTCATTTCCGTAAGTCACTCGCTACTAGATTCGCCTTCTCGATGACATCACGCGCGCGTTAAAGTCAGCATGCGATGACTGGTCAGGAGGCAACATGTAGACTGACGTGTCTTGTCCACGACACGACAAGATTTTAGGAGTCAAAATTGCGTAATCTGACACAGTGACTATTGTAGCAGACAAAAAAAAATTGTGTAATCGGCAAAAGCGTCAGTATATGACACCTTGGGATGAGAATGCGTTGGAAATACACAACCATTCAAAACACATTAGAAATTGCATTGCATTGGCCTGGAAATTGGAAACTGGAACCACTTAGGAAATGAACAAATAGTAATTTCTTTAGGTGTTAAACTTGTTACTCCACCTTTTAACATCAGTGTGAGCAATGGCACACAGGCAGTGAACCGCAGAAGAAAAAGCTTAGAAATGAGATTGGAGTGAATCCTATTTTTATGAGGCTAGACTTGTATCTCAGCGCTGCTCTGAGAAGCGGACGGGGGATTTAAAACACACAGACTGTGCTGTCCAGCTGACATGTTAATCCATTTTAGCAGCGGCCCACGACAGGAGCCAGAGCAGCTACAC
This sequence comes from Hybognathus amarus, assembly GCA_030378365.1. Taxonomy (NCBI): domain Eukaryota; kingdom Metazoa; phylum Chordata; class Actinopteri; order Cypriniformes; family Leuciscidae; genus Hybognathus; species Hybognathus amarus. The sequence goes on along the minus strand of JAQIUQ010006993.1, from coordinate 35,501 downwards.
GAGAACTGTCTCACGACCCGACGACAACACGTTGAAACGCAATCAGACACCGCACTTTATTATACAGTAAATCCCTTCTTATTATCTCCACCTTGCTGAATCTCTTTCATAACAGACAGGGGGGAAAGTTTGCTTGAGTTCTTAAAGGTAAAGTTCACCCAAAAATGAAAATCCTGTCATCGTTTACTCACCCTCAAGTCATTCCAAACCTGTATGAATCTCTTTCTTCCGCTCAACACAAACGAAGATATTTTAAAGATTGTCAGTAACCAAATTTCGATGCCCATAGTATTTTCTTTCCATTCTATGGAAGTCAATGGTTCAACACAACTGTTTGATTACCAATATTCTTCAAAATATCTTCCGTTTTGTGTTCGGCAGAAGAAAAAATTCATAAAGGTTTGGAAGACTTTGAGGGTGAATTAATTTTTTGGGTGAACTATCATTTTAAGCTTCCTCATGAGTGTTAAACAAGTTACAAAGAAATATGTTTAGCTGTTATGCAAAACGTTAACACTTCCAATCAATCTGAAACAAAGAGCAACAAGAAAGTGAGTGAGAATTAGGGATGCACCAATATTAAAAAGTCGATAATTATGACCAATATTAAAATTGTTTAGTCTACTATGTAAATCTCAAACTATATTTCAAATAAAATATACTAGAAATAAAATGAATGGTTTTATATGCTACAAGATTGCTATTTAGCAGAAACTTTACAATTAACAAGGAAGCAAACATATTTATCAGTGTTATTAAATTATTATCTAAATGTAAAAATATATTGAAAATAGGGAACAAAATTAAATATCCAAAATCAGCTGTACTGTACAAAGGTTTTGGGCTGATTTGTGTGTTTGAAAGAAGTCCTCCTCAAACAAATACAGTAATAACGGTAATATTGTGAAATATTATTACATTTTAAATGTAAATTTTTATTTATGGCAAAGCTGAATTTTCAGCATCATTACTCAAGTCATTCAGTGTCATGATCCTTCAGAAATCATTCTAGATGTGTTGCTCAACTTCAATATTGAAAACATGTTTGTGCTGGTTAATATTGTTTTGTTTGCGGAAACCGCAATATTTTCAGGATTATTTTATTAAAGTTCAAAACAACAGCATTTATTTGAATTATAAAATATTTTGTAACATTATTAATGTTACTTTAGGTCAATTTAATGCATCCTTCCTGAATACAGGTATTAATTTCCTTACAATATATAAAGAGTTCAGATGCAAAAGCCTCTAAATGCCATTTGAAATTTTCTTCTAAAATGATCATTTTTATCAAGCTTGTATATTTAAGTTCAGTAATTTCATTTAAATGGCAATGAAGATGACCTATTAATAGTCATTTAAGTGAAATTACTGAACTTAAAATATACAAGCTTGATAAAAATGGTCATTTTAGAAGAAAATTTCAAATGGCATTTAGTGGCTTTTGCATCTGAACTCTTCATATATAAAAAGTAATATCTTATATGATACTTATACATCATGCAACCCTGGTGCGTATTTACAAATAAAATACACAAAAATATGTCTATAAAATACCTGGATCTGTATTAACGCTCCATTCCGATTGCATATATGTCACGTCTCTTAACTCTGAGCTGCTTTTAATAATAGATGTGCGTTGTAGTATCTGTCAAAGCGTGTGTCTCGGAAAAGTTTTGCAGGCTCGTATAGACAAGGTGCTTCGAGGAGACCGTAAGGACCGAAAACTCTTGAATAAAGTGCTCTGGGTCGTTCCAGCTCTTTGAACCATGTGAACTACAAACAGAATATCTATCCACGGCCAACAGAGCGGAGAGTTATAACCTACAGCATTAATAATGCATCTCCCCATATAGAATGACCTCTCATAACTTGTTTCCCACACAAGCCTGGCTCGGTACAGGAACCCCACAATGGAAAAAAAAATAAAAAAATCACAATCTTAGCATAGCCGTGTGAAATCGGCGCGGTTAGGCGAACATCAGCTAAGTTTCACCTCTCTCTCTGCGTCAGCATTGATCTCTGTGGGAAAAATCAACTCATCCTTAAAAAGACTGCCTGAGTAAATGGCAGCGAGAATGGCTCTCTCCGTCAAGTAGCAATCTCCGCAATGGAAGACATTTCATGCTGCAAATCCCCGCTTAAATTGGACTGGTGTGACAGCGTCAAATTTTCTCCCAGGGTGATATCAAAATGATTCAGATTTCTCCCAAGTGTTTGAAGCCTTCACATTAATGCATACTTGAGTCTCGCTCTTTACAAACCCGGATTCGCCGAAGTAAACACTGGCAGGGGCCCTGGGATCGCTATTCCAGAGGACACCATTAAGGGCAAAGTAGGACAGGGGCGTTTCTAAATGAGAAGTTTAGCACAGTCTTATTGTTATTAATGTCAGCGCTCAAACGCTTAAACAAAGCATCCGAGCTGATTCATCAGACTACGGAAATGTATGCGCCATTAAACAGAGGGGAATACGCCGCGACGATTTGGAATTCAAAGAGAGCCTCAGAGGTCGAGCCGACGCAAATAAAAAAGTTCCGGGAGCCGCCGAGGCCCACTGGATGTTTTAGCATTCGATTTGCATAGCGAGTAGCCTGGCTGCTCTGATGAATAGGTAATACCACCCCTATGAGGCGAACAGGTTGCATTGTGGGACAGTAGCTGCGGGGTGTGTCATTCCAGTAGAGTGGATTCGCCTGACACTCCAATTTCATCGAAATCCTCCCAGTTTTGTCCCGGGGCTACGGGTGACAAAATTATGCATTATGTATTCATTCATTTATTTATTTATTTGCGCTTTTTTTTATTTCTGTCCCCGAAACAAAAGTGGTAAACATCCCTAACTCTGGCTGTCATGTATACACTAGGGGCCGCATTTCCAAGACGCAATAAAGCGTTGGTGAACTGCAATAAAGTTGTAGCGTGCTGATATTGTTTGTCATACCTAGTTGGAACTCACAGCAATATAAATCTCATTTCAGGACTCACACACATCCAGAAAATACAAGAGCGTAGGTGACAAAAACACTGGCCAGCATTTGAAACACAGCTTTACTAGCGTTTGCATGTTGCTGTGGACGTGACATACATTCACGTCTTGTCTGCCAAACTACTTATAAATCAAAACTAGTCAAGATATTACAAACTGGTATTAAACAGAAGTTGCAATAGAATTTTTCCCCCAATTGTGACATATATCTAAGTGAAACGGCTTCTGGAACAAGAAAGGGCGGGGCTTGATTTTGTACAAGGGGAATTGATTGGATGGTTGTGGTTTGCTATTGGTGAATCTCATGTGAGTGACAGGTTGCCCCGCCCTCATCATCAGAGAAGAGAAGCTGCAAGTAATTTTGATTAAAGATTATGAAGCACATGAAATAAATAAAAAATATAATGACCTGCCCAGATAAATCACTTATAAGAAATACTGCAATGTTCCAAGAATAAAACAAGAATTGTTTTTTTTTATTTCATGGTGGATTTTAAATATATAGACCATTTCTTAAGTATAATTATAAAATATAATTCCTTTAATTGGTCTGGCACAAAAAAAGCAATGAGTATTTAAAGTAGCATAAAAATACATTTTCATAACAGAAAAAATGTAGTGTAAAAAGGTGTAATTAAGTCATTTAATCTTAAATGACATTAAACTGTCATAAAAAGAAAACTTGAGTTGAATCATGACATAAAAAGGTTAAACATTGCTTAAAGTTGCATTGGGTTAAAGCAATGTAAAAACATAACTTATTGATCATAGAGTGCAAGTAATAAAAGTAGGCAAAACACTAAGCTCCATGGGCCCTATTTCACCAATCTAAGTGCATGGTCTTTTAGGGCGAGACGGAATCCACTTTTGCTAGTTTAAAGACAGGAAAAATAGCTTATTACATTTACATTGATTTAGTAGAGGCTTTTATTCAAAGTGACACATTTTTTATTATTATCAGTCTTGCTTTCCCTGGGAATCGAACCCATGACATTGGCGTTGCAAGCGCCACTCAGTTTGAGCAACTGGAAAGCTGTAAAGCTTATTACAGGCAAAGCTGCACTGAACCACCATAAATGCTAATTGAGGTAAATGCCAAGCTACTGGCAAATTGTATTAGTTGCAATGTTACTTTAGTTTAGGTACTCCCCAACACTGGTCTTCTCAACCTAGAAACATGGACAGAATGCCTGCCATAGGTCAAGGGCAAAGAGTATAATGCCCTCCTAATATAATGAGGAATGGAGAATCTAGACTAGATAATTAAAGCGGAAGCATTCTGATATCAGACATGCATGATTGGCTGGGGCCGCAGAGGTTAGAATGAAGCAAATCTTCGAAGACAAGAAAGGTGACATTGTTCTCCATACTTAGCCTCACAGTGAGAGTGGGAGAAGATAAAATAGTACAGATTTTTAAATGAATGAAAGAGATCACGGTCTACCTTTTCCGAGTGGCTGCCGCATGAGGTTAGGCGGTGTGAAGTTTCTATTGTGGAAAAGCAGCTTCATTTTCATGGGGCCATCTGTTTGAAAGACCTGAAGATGTAATTATGCTGTCTTCGTTCAGACAGATCATGCACAATCAAGTGCAATTAGGTGGCCTTCTGCTCCAATTCCCTCGTGTTATGATGTGACGGTACCTCATATGGAGTTTTGTGGAACGTTGCTTATGCAAGTAAATACTTTTGTAGTGCAACGGCCTATATGATTTTGTTACATACAATATGATACACACTCACCTAAAGGATTATTAGGAACACCATACTAATGTTTGACCCCCTTTTCGCCTTCAGAACTGCCTTAATTCTACGTGGCATTGATTCAACAAGGTGCTGAAAGCATTCTTTAGAAATGTTGGCCCATATTGATTGGATAGCATCTCGCAGTTGATGAAGATTTGTGGGATGCACATCCAGGGCACAAAGCTCCCGTTCCACCACATCCCAAAGATGCTCTATTGGGTTGAGATCTGGTGACTGTTGGGGCCATTTTAGTACAGTGAACTCATTGTCAGGTTCAAGAAACCAATTTGAAATGATTCAAGCTTTGTGACATGGTGCATTATCCTGCTGGAAGTAGCCATCAGAGGATGGGGACATGGTGGCCATAAAGGGATGGACATGGTCAGAAACAATGCTCAGGTAGGCCGTGGCATTTAAACGATGCCCAATTGGCACTAAGGGGCCTAAAGTGTGCCAAGAAAACATCCCCCACACCATTACACCACCACCAGCCTGCACAGTGGTAACAAGGCATGATGGATCCATGTTCTCATTCTGTTTACGCCAAATTCTGACTCTACCATCTGAATGTCTCAACAGAAATCGAGACTCATCAGACCAGGCAACATTTTTCCAGTCTTCAACTGTCCAATTTTGGTGAGCTCTTGCAAATTGTAGCCTCTTTTTCCTGTTTGTAGTGGAGATGAGTGGTACCCAGTGGGGTCTTCTGCTGTTGTAGCCCATCCGCCTCAAGGTTGTGTGTGTTGTGGCTTTACAAATGCTTTGCTGCATACCTCGGTTGTAACGAGTGGTTATTTCAGTCAAAGTTGCTCTTCTATCAGCTTGAATCAGTCGGCCCATTCACCTCTGACCTCTAGCATCAACAAGGCATTTTCGCCCACAGGACTGCCGCATACTGGATGTTTTTCCCTTTTCACACCATTCTTTGTAAACCCAAGAAATGGTTGTGCGTGAAAATCCCAGTAACTGAGCAGATTGTGAAATACTGTCCGGCACCAACAACCATGCCACGCTCAAAATTGCTTAAATCGCCTTTCTTTACCATTTTGACATTTAGTTTTGGAGTTCAGGAGATTGTCTTGACCAGGACCACATCCCTAAATGCATTGAAGCAACTGCCATGTGATTGGTTGATTAGATAATTGCATTAATGAGAAATTGAACAGGTGTTCCTAATAATCCTTTAGGTGAGTGTATATATATACACTCACACACTACTTTATACACTATATTATATTAATATAATTTTATATATATTTATCTATTATATATCAATGGATTTTTTAAGCACCTTTACAAAAAAATATTGCCATACACCTACTAAGCTAGTGAGCCAAAAAAACACAACACATATACAAATGTAAAAACACATTGCAAAAAACTGAAGATATGAATCAGAATCAGGTTTACCTGGGCACCATCAGTGGACTGCTGAAGACTGGAAGATGGGCTTGACCGATGAATCAAAATGTGAAAATCTTCGGTTCGTCACGCAGGGCTCGAAGGAGTTGAAGGGACGGAGGAGGAACCTGTCAAACACGGAGGTGAAAAGCGTGATGAACTGGGGCTCTTTTGCAGTACACAGAGACTCAGAATGAGTGAGTAGCACCCTAAACCAAAAGCATGACCAAAGCATTTTGCAGAGCTATGCAATGCCCACTGGTATACGCCTCGCTGGTCAGGGCTTCATCCTACAGCAAGATAATGACCCGAAACACACCTTCACGCTGTGAAGAAACAACGTCCAGCACAGGCTAGTGTGAGATGAACTCGACAGAAGTGTGCAAGCAAAGAAACCAAAGTGCAAGCAACGATGTTCTGAAAATCTTTTCAAAGAATATTTGATTTCTATTGTAGAATGTCACAAGTGTGGGTCTTTGAGTTAACTCCAATGTAAAATTAAAAACAAAATATTCATGCATATTTTTACTAAATGTAAAAAATATATATTATGGTCCTTTCACACTGGACGCAGGAATAATTCGCACGATGGTTTTATTTTTTGAACAGCTGTTTGTACACTCTAAAAAATGCTGGGTGGGTCAAATATGGACAAACTCAACCATTGGGTTATGTTTTTAAATTACATTTTTAACCCAATGTTTGAGTTTGTCCATATTTGACCCAAAATTGGGTTAAAACAACCCAGCATTTTTTAGAGTGTATTATGAGTCCTTTCACACTTAACGCAAATGTGCTGCGGCGAAAAAACGACTTTTATTTTTTTCGCTTCGATGCCGATTTTTTTTACTTTTGAGGCGAAAGAAAAGGCTTCAGCCAATCACATAGAACGAAACAAAGGTGACGTGACCGCAACAATGACGGATCTTAATTACAAATAATTAGTAAAATAACTACACATTTTTGTTTTACATAGTAATTTTCATGATTTACTTATAACTTTCTAATAAAAATAATCCATTCGCATATAGTTTTGACAAATTCTGCATGTGTGTCTGCATGCGGTCCATTAGCATTAATTTGATTCATTAATATTAACATTTAAACACAATTGGCCCATAATGTGCTGGTCATGTCGGTAATGTCATTAAGAGTATAACAACCTCATCTGATGTCAGGTATTGTTTGCTTCAGCTTTCATTTTGCAGTCTAACGAGCTTTTCCATCATCCTACACCTCTAAATAAACCAGAACAGTGCTGAGGACGACATTTGGGGTTTTGCAGGAGAGGTGTGTGTGTGGGATTCATCTTTCCGGACAAGAAAACTTCTCCTTTCTGCTCCTTTGCTCCTGAAAGTTGCCTCGGGTCTCCTGAGAGAGCGTCTTCCAAGACAACAGCTGTGTCTTCCTGATTCTTAATTTAGTTCATTTATGCTCGAGTCTGCATTCGTCTGCGACGGACCAACGAGGTTACCTTGCGTAGATCTTCATTTCCAATTCAATAATGCTCTTCAGCTGTGTTAATTATACAGTTAATATTGAATCTAGCAGAAATTAAACCAGAGTCCACAAGAACCCTTTGGCTCTGATGTGGGCATCCCTTGAGAGATTAGTGGCATTATAAAGAGGTGGAAAAACAATTATTTCAGGTGCTTTTCATATACCAGCTTGATATCGTCAGGCGCGTTATTGAGTTTTATTTCGCCTGACTGTTGTTGTTATTGTGCTCGTCATGTCGGTAATGTCATTAAGAGTATAACAACCTCGTCTGATGTCAGGGATTGTTTGCTTCAGCTTTCATTTTGCAATCTAGCGAGCTATTTCGTCTCATTCATTTCAATTAAAGAAGTGAGAGGACTTAATTGTGCTGGCTCAAAGATGGACTATGAGAATCAGATTGATGAACAGAAGATCTTTGAGGAGAGATGGAGGCACTCCAGCTTCTGACAGCAGTTAAAGAGATGCGATATCAAGCTGGTATTGGCAGATGCAACCCCAAAACTTTTTGTCTCTGGCTTTTCGCAGAACTGTAATTGAAATTAGCTTTCACGGTTTAGGAAAAAGTCAATGAATTCATTAGGGCGATCAAACGGCTCTGTGGTTTAAAACACATGGCTTTAAAGGGATACTCCATCCAAAAGTTGTTGCAAACCTGTATGAGTTTCTTTCTTCTGCTGAACACAAAGGAAGATATTTTGAAGAACTAATAAAACTTTGGCACTATTAACTTCCCTGGTATTTGTTATTTTTTTCTACTATGGAAGTCAATAGTCCCAAACAACTGTTCGATTCCAATCGTTCTTAAAAAAATATCTTCCTTTGTGTTCAGCAGAAGAAAATCTTGGTAACACTTTACTTAAAGGGGTGTGTATAAGACTGACATGACGCCTTCATAACCATAACATATGTCTTGAATATGAAGGAGGGTTTATGCATGTTTATGTCGAACTTTCGCTCAATAATGACATTTTGAATGCAAATATGACATGTTAATGATGTCTTTATGACATCTATACATAAAGCATAACATCATAACCTGTCAGTGTCTTTGTCATGACAACTTGACATAAAATTAATTTAAACTGGCATGTGGTTGGCTTTGACATTGGCTGACAAATAGCATGTTTTAATTAGGGCTGTCAAATGATTAATCGCATCCAAAATAAAAGTTTTTGTTTACAGAATGTATGTGGGTGCACTGTGTATAATTATTTTATATATATAAATACACACACACATGCTTGTATAAATTTATGAAATATTTTCATGTATATACTGTATATAGATTTATATATAATTTATATTATATATAAATATTTTATATATAATTTTTTTTCCTTAAATATACATGAATGTTTGTGTATTTATATATATACAAAATAATTATACACAGTGCACCCACATACATTATGTAAACTAACACTTTTATTTTGGATGTGATTAATCGTGATTAATCATTTGACAGCCCTAGTTTTAATATTTTTAAAATAGTATATATGTAGTTAATAAATAATATTTTTAAATATATATTAATGTTTTAATAAATATTTAGTTATTTTATATTATCCTTATAAATATTAAATAAAATGTTGAGATATACATATAGTTTTGTTATGTTTTGTTTCCATTTAATATAAATATTGATATCTTGTTTCCCAGTTGGTAAAGGACAACAAGATAAAAACTTTTCTGCAAAAAAGAAAAAAAAAAATTCACAACCTGAATTATTGAAATCCCATGAAAGATAGTTTTAATTTTGATGATTTTATTTGAAATCAAATTCAGGCTTCATTATTCAGACCATCTTGACTCATAAGATTTTAATAAAGAAATGAAACATTTATCAGCAATCACAGAGGTGGGTTTAAAGCCTGCCGCTCTAAATGGCCAGTTCAGGCCTCAGGTTTTTTTATTTGATTTTTGAATTAAACATTTATTTACTTTTTACATCTGAGGCCTATTAGGTTTAATTAAATATGACAGCCTATAAAGATTCCAGAATGAAGTTTGGAACCGTAGAGGCTAAAAACTGCACCGCTGACATCATTTCACTGGCTCTTAGGGTATTCATGGGCCAGACCGCAGCGCCTGGCAGTCTGTCCGGTAACTCAATAGAGGGAACGGCAGCTGTCTGTGGAAATACCAACCGGCCAGAGCAAACCATCATATGGTCTCCGACGTGATTCGGTGGAACCGGAAAGACCGAACTTGACAGACAGCACAGCACATTTTTAATTTCCATTTTATATTACACACTGACATATCTCCCGAATGAACTAATTCACTTTGCGGAGGTAACAGCAGTGCCGACTAATCAGAATTGGACAATGATATTGCATAATGTCGTAATCTTCCATCTCCCACACTGCTGTTCGGGGCAGTTAATGGCTGGTATCCGTCATGAATTCTGCTTGTTTAATGAGGAGCGGCGATGAAAAAGGGAAAAAGGCCAATTGGACGGTTTGTTACCCTCTTCCCACCAATCAAGAAGGCTGCCCATTATGATGTCATCGGGTCAAATAAGACACTCAGACAATCTGTTCAAGCATCAATCTAGAGAAGCAAACACCAGAACGGAGGGATTCAGATGATTTCTCGTTTTCTCTCAAACCTGGTCGGTTTTGAATCATAGACTATGGCAGCAGGTCAGGTCAATTCAGCCCACATGAGTAAGATGTTAAAAGCTGTCAGCCCTGAAAAGCATGACACAATCACAGGACGAAGGAGAAAAACAGGCTGACATTTGAAACGTGTTCTCAGAGATGCTGGATGATGTTATGCAAGAAGTTAAGAACGGTTCTTTCTGACGAGGGCATTACTACTAAATGCTATTAAACAACCACTGTGGAACATCAAGGGCGTCTGATCTGCCAAACTTTCATGTCCAGAAACCGAATTTACAAAAAAAAACATTATTTCATAAAGCAATATCAAGTAACTACAATTTCTAAGCCCGAGCCGATAAAGGTTTTTGAAGGCCGATACCGATTTTTAAAATCCGATATGCCGATATATCGGCCGATATTTTTTTTTTGAGACGCACAACAGAACATTAACAGATTTCCCTAACATTTGTTATTTGTAGTTATTTATGAGATTTAACTAAAATATTATGATCATGCATTTTAAAAAGAAACTTTTTTCTTTTATTGTCACAACAGAACAGACTGATGATAGTGGCATTAGCTAGCTTTGTGATTAGCTAGTCTATGACGAGCCATAATTTAGCAATGGATGGCGTCATACTGCAAAGTGTAAAACAAACATTTTCAATATAACAGGCCAATGAGAGATTATACGTCTCATTGCTATAACTGTCACGCGCTATTAAAGAAATACTTCAGTCACATTGTCAAAAGTTAAAAGGACAGTCAGTCAACTACACTGTTACAACGTAACGTAACTATTACTAGCTAAATCCGGTTCACTCTCGGCTTATTTAACAGCACCAAAACTGGACATGATAGTCACAAATGTTATCATGCTTATTTGAGTTAAGAGAACTGATGGGGATGTTCTTTTAATTGTTATTCAAGCAATGTATGTCTCGTGACCAACTCAACAAATGTTGCCAACAGGGACGGTGTAGAGTGCCCTCAGGTGGACAAACTATACAACTCCAACACTCATGACATGGTTCAAGCGTGTTTCCTCCATTTTTATTTTTTTATTTTTTAAATATTCATTTATCTGCCATTATAACTGCCGATACCGATAGTTTTGAAAATGCCTAATATCGGCCGATAATCTCGGCAGGCCGATATATCGGTCTGGCTCTAAAAATTTCTACACTGCGCCACAAACAGTAGGGCCCTATAAAATCCGTTTTATTTTTTCCCAAATTCCATTTTATTTTTTCCCAAATTCTGTTTTTTCCGTTTTAATTTTTGCAAATTCCGTTTTTTCCGTTTCAATTTTTGGGAATTCATTTTTTTTCCCTTTACTGTTATTTTTGTTGTAAAAAGAGTGTGCTTTTTATTCCGTGATCGCAGAAATTATAGGGCCCTAAAACAGATTTTTTTTTTAAATTCATCCAGTGTTGACGGCATGACTGATTATAATTGCTTTTGTCGCATCTTGCCGCTCACATCCTGTGTATTTGGGTATGAATCTCTTAGTAAACAACACTAATAGAGTGCCGAAGTTATGACGTCACTTTGTAGGCCAAAACGCGAAGTGAGTTAGCATTTTAGCACTTCTGGTTCTCTTGCCATAAAGTCTATGGAGTTTTTGAATGGGTTTTTACTAAATCGAATGAAATAAGGTCTGTGATGAACAAAGCCTCTAAATATCTTTCTATCGATCTATGACACAGAACACACAGTTATAACCTGCTTGTGATTTTTTAAACTTTATTGTGTCTGCTTGTGTGTGTTTTTTTTACTTTATATATACATTTTGGATTAACTTGTAAAGATTATCTTGATAGACAAAACGTGTAAGGGTCACAACTCTTTGTTAAACACAGATCTTATTTTTTACGATTTTCCAAAAGTCTATGTGGAAAATACATAGCTTTTCGAATCGAGGGAACCCATGCGCCGCTAGCTTCCGAGTTGTCCTACGAAGTGACGTCATCACTTCGGCACTCTATTGACAGATAAAGACAACTAATCTTTACTTTGCATCTTACATCCAATGTAACCTACACTAAAGTAACCATTACTATAGGAAATATGTACATTTATGCATTTAGCATGTGATTTTGTATAGAATTTGTTTGCATTTAGCATACGAATTTATATGGAACCGCATGTTTCCACCACTGAATAAAAAATTCATAATTTAAGTAATTATGACTTTTCATCTCACAATTCAGACTTTTTTTGCATGATATAAAACTCACAATTGTGAGTTATAAAGTTAGAATAGCGTGATGTAAACTTGTAATTGCATGTTATAAAGCCAGAATTGTGAGATATAAACCCGCAATTATAAGAAAAGCTGACTTTATTCCCTCAGAATTGGACTTTATAAATTTCAATTGTAAAATGATATCTCTTTTTTATAATTTTATTACTGTAAAGTAAGTTTAAATTTAAATTTTTATAAAGTAAGTTCCTTTTTTATGTAAAAAAAAGTCATAATTGTGAGATAAAAAGTAACAATTATCTTTTAAATGTTTTTATTCCGTGACAGAAACAGATTTATAAGCTTTTATCTTTGCAAAGGAGGAACAAAAGCAATTTGTCAAAGAGCCAACAATATTCATAATATACTATAAAATGGAAGGTTTACTAAACAACTAGATTATGAAACAAACTAGAGAAGTAGATAAATTCAAGCCTTAAAAAACTGAAAAAGTTAAGAAAACAATGAATGCATGGATAAAAATATGTTAATAATGATAAAATCACTGCTTTTGATGTCAACACCTAAACAGACATGTAAATACTGGTGAATAGCCGAGTAAAAATCAACAAAAATCTAGGTTTAGAAATATTTTTTTGCTAAATATTTTAATATCTTCACCTGATATGATAACAGAACACCATTTAAACACTCTCAATGTAAGAAAGCCACTATGACTGCAAGTGGTAACGCATGTTTGGTTGCTGCCGGAAAAAGAGTGGAAAAATATGTACAAGTCTCTAAAGGTTCGTTAAGACGAGCCCAGAGGATTTCTAGTGCAGGTGTAAGCGAGATGATATTTAAAGACTATTTTTAGACTGCATTACCTACAACAGTATCATTAAACAGAGCTTAAATAACATAAATCTGACGGCCAAAAAGAAAATATATGGTGCATTAAAGAAGATTTGTTGGGGGGATTCTTTTTTTTTCAACGCAATTAAAAAAGTAAAAACTTTTCCCCTGACTTCAAACATAGGAATAGGACATTCTTGCACTTAGTATTTACCAACGACAGACTAAGGAAGTAGATAAACCCCTTATGATTAACTAGTCTAAAATGATTCCTTTAAAGATATAAAAACAAACCAGTGACATTGAGAAATGCATGTGCAGCCTTTCAGACCAACAGCCTCAGGTCTGTTGTATATTCTGGCTTTCCATTGATTTGTTTCAGTAATTGACTGTCTTGAGAGTCCTCTAACCTGGAACTCACACCATAATCAGTTTGTTGGTGGGTAATTACTAACACCAGCCCTCAAGCCCTTTGACTCACCTCGCCAGCTTCTTATGAGTCTTCGCAGACCTCCGTGGATTCCTCTTAATCCAGAGGCGTCTCTGCACGGCTTACGTGTTTGTGATGATATTATCTATCGTATGATGCAGGTGGTTGTCACAGCTTTTAGATTTGTCTCTGCCAACATGGTTGATCCCTCATGAGCGCTTGGTGAGAGCAAGTTCAACAGACCTTCTGTTGAGTTCGACACGGGGAGCCTAGATAAATAGAAATCACAGGGTTCAGTTTATGATTACGGGTATCTGTAACCTTGATGTCAGGTTCCATCCACCTTTATTTATGTGGCGCGTTATAGGATTGTTGTACAGGAACTGTGAAGACCCTGAGATGTTTTGTGTGTTTATATCAACTGTCCTTGTGTGTATACTGTCTCTCACTGTGTTTGTGTTTCTGATGGGCATTACCTCTGTTAACCTGTGGAAGACTCTGATTGGTCCTGCTAAGCACCTGACCCAGACATAAGGACCACCCCTAACACTCAATGGAGGCCCTTTGAGCCTCATTGACTTTGTGCTTCGTGGTCGACCTTTATTCCTTTCATCATCATTTAATTGAGTGTCGTGCCAGAGAGACTGTAATCCGAACTTCTGATATTCTCTTTTATTTGACAATTACCTGATTGACTACGCCTTAGATTCTGATTTGACAAGAGACTTTGTAAATAACTGTGTAAATATTCTTGTAAATACATTTTGCTAGATGAAAGGATGTAGGGGGTTTGACGCCAATTTATTTGTACCTTTTTTAACTTTATGGTTAATGGTTAAACTTTTGCTGATTATTTACTCGCCTCCATGTCATCCAAGATGTCCATGTCTTTCTTTCTTCAGTAGAAAAGAAATTAAGGTTTTTGATGAAAACATTCTAGGATTTTTCTCCATATAATGGACTTCAATGGGAACCAAACGGTTCAAGTTGATGAGAGTTGAACCGTTTTATAGACTCTTGAGAGATGAACCATTTTAATTGACTCTTTTTCCGAGTCTATTCGTTCGTTTCGTTCGTTGAATAAACCAAATGACTCGAAAAAAGATTCGTTCATTTTGATGAATGAGTTCGAACAGGAAAGTCACGAACGCGCATCACAGAACAGAGCAAGGCGAGCATTTGTGCTAAAACTTCAACTTTTTTTTAATGAGCGATCGTTTCACTTGATAAGACCCTTATTCATCGTCTGAAATCGTTTAAAGCCCTTTGAACAGTTTGCACTAAAACTGTCTTTTGGACCGTGAACCATTTGGACCCCATTGAAGTCCATTATATGGAGAAAATCCTGGAATGTTTTCATCTAAAACCTTAATTTCTTTTCGACTGAAGAAAGAAAGACATGGACATCTTGGATGACATGGGGCTGAGTAAATTATCATTATTTAAAGTGAACTACTCCTTTAAGGGAGTAAGTTAAACTGTATTTGTGTGTTTTTTTATCTTTCGTTTGAGGTCATTTAGGTTCTAAAAGATTTTTTTTTGCCTTGTCTACCCCTGATGCTAACCCTGAATTGTAAATAAAGCTCTTGTTAATGTTATTTGTCATCTCTCTGGTAGTGTGGCTCTCTTCCTTTTTCCTGCCTCTAGCGGTCATAACAGAAATAAACAGGAAAATAATGATTCAATGATGCAAACATAGTTCAATAAATAAATTACTGTCATTGTTCAGCTGAAGTCGGTTTAGTGTTGATTCAGTTATGCTCAATAACTGTGTAAAGATGCTGGGGTGTGTTTCCTATACAACGACGTAACTCGATGCTTCACTACCATTGTTAAAAAAATTATACATTAATAATTCATTATCTAAAGAAGTAAAGTGGGTTCATGTTGACTTTAAGTTGCTGTTCCCTGGTTTTTCCAGGCTGGGTTATGATTTTATCCGCATGCAATGCCTTACAATAACAGGACAATATCTTGTCTAAAGCTTCAGTGCATTTCTGTATATCTGGTACACAAGCAAACACACTCCAGCACACTGAAACTCTTTAGCTGTGTCAGGCTTTGGATTACACGAATGATGAAACTGCTTTGCTGAGTAAAGCGAATTTCTCTATTTGCTATTCATGTTGGCAGAGCAAATGCTTTGTACTAGGACATGGCCTTGACCTCCAATGCTCTTGGATCATATATACAGTATATATGTGCGGAATAATTGACGACGGGCCGTTGAATTATTCCAAAATAATGCACACCCCAGGTGGTAATGCAGACCACGAAACAAACCTCAGGTGTGAATTATACATAAGATTATATAATAATTCAACGGATCAGAATCAATTGTTCTGCTTATACTACTGTTACCACACCTCAAGACATTGTTCAGATGTTGGATTTCTGTCCTTAAAACGCTCTTGTGTGTAGGACGAATTTCTTATCTTTTGTTTTAGCCTTATCCTCTCATCTTTATATTTCTTACAATGTATTAATACTAGGGCTGTCAAATGATTAATCATGATTAATCGCATCCAAAATAAAAGTTTTTGTTTACATGAAATATGTGGGTACACTGTGTATAATTATTTTGTAAGTATATAAAATACACACACATGCATGTATATTTCAGAATAAAATATTATTTATATATAAAATATTTATATTTATATATAATAACAATTATATATAAATCTATATACAGTGTATACATGGAAATATTTCTTAAATATATACAAGCATGTGTGTGTATTTATATATATATATAAAATAATTATACACAGTGCACCCACATATTTCATGTAAACAAAAACTTTTATTTTGGATGTGATTAATCACGATTAATCGTTTGACAGCCCTAATTAATACATGTTCTACATCTTCCTTGGATCTACATTCCAAACATTTATCTGAAATACTTTTGCCCATTAAAAACAATGTTTTGAGGCGTGGTATGAGAATGCCCGGTGCCGTTTATTGGGTGCTCAGAATGTCAATCAAATGCTCCTGTAACTTACGTAGCTCATAGACAATCGTTTCAATTAGAAAAACACAAGTATTAAGTACAGTTTAACATAGATGTTGAAGTTGTTATTTGCATTGGAAATTGTTTGCGCTTGTACTTCACCAGTTTAAAAAAAAATTTTAATTTAATGACTAAAGTGTCAACAACTTAAAACGGGCACACAGCTGACAGTAGTGACAGTAAAGCGGTCGCTGTTTATTGATATTGAAAAGCAACACAACTTAGTGGCACTGTGACAACCACAGTACGTAGTCTACAGGCAATGACAATATGATATTAATAAATTCCACTAACCATTTATAAGTTAAATGGACTTTGTCGACGACGATGCCTAGCAGGTTGGTACTATACAACTCCGTAGTAACATGTATTGTCACTTTGCGCTCAATAAGCCCTCGGGACTGCCGAACAGAAGTTGGTATCGACAATTCTTTATCGCATTTTCTTTCTCGGGACACAGCTGAGCGGCAGATATTCCACGGTCCTCCATTATGGCGATTAATGTCGAGACAACAAGAACGACTGGGGTGTCGCTAAGTTTAACGCCAAAAGCGGCTATTTTTTCTAAATAAACTTGCATTCTAAACTACTTAAAACAATATAGGGGTGTATCAAAAGGTAGCTTCGCGTCTGCTGCCATGTTGAATCTATAGATGTAAACAAACTGCTTCGGTGTGTCGCATAGCGTCATCGTCTAGCTGCTCCCTACCCGTTCTGTGATTGGTTCCCTGAGGCGAAGATCTGGCCGACTGCCTTTCAGGGTGAATAAAATCGCGCTGCGCTAATATTGACCTCTTTCCATGGTTTATGTATACTTTATGTACTTTAATACACTTTATTATGTACCTTACCCTTGCCTTTTGCGTTGTGAAAATGAGATAAATAATGGAACACGAATGAAAAACATGAATTTGTTTGATGTAATTTATTGTTGCAAAATGGACAGATCTTTTTATAGTTTCCTCGTTAGCTAACTTTAGCCTAGCTAGCTTGCCATGCTATTTTCATAAATAATCTGTAAGATCGTTTGTACCTTCATCTAAAACTGGAGGCCACCTTCTAACATCAACTCAACAAGTCATTCTGCCTGGCTGTAGCTGTCATCGAGGGTGCGTTACCACGGAGGGTTGTAGGGTCTTGTCGCCACAAGATGGCAGCCTACACAGAACGCTCGTCGGATTCGTGTAAACATATAATACTACGGGGCTGTTTGATGGATATCAAGGATTCAGGATTCCTTGATGAATAGAAAGTTCAAAGAACAGCATAAATTTAATTAGAATCTTTTCTAACGTTAAAAATATCTTTACTGTAACTTTTGATCAATGTAACTCATCCTTGATGAATAGAAGTATTGATTTGTTATTTATTTCCCCAAAAATAAAATACAAATTCTTACTGACCCCAAACTTTTTAAAGGGTAGTGTTTAATGTAACAAAAGCTTTCCATTTCAGATAAAAGCTGTTCTTTTGAACTTTCTATTCATCAAAGAATCCTGAAATAAAAATGTAAAAAACTGTTTTCAACATGGATAATAATCATACATGTTTTTGGAGCATAAAATCATCATATTAGAGTGATTTGTGAAGGATCATGTGACACTGAAGACTGGAGTAATGATGCTGAAAATTGAGCTTTTTTTCAGAGGAATAAATTACATTTTAATATATATTAACAAAAAAAGTCATTTTAAATTGTCATAATATTTCACAATATTACTGTGTTTTTTGTGTATTTTTTATCAAAATATTGCAGCCTTGGTGAGCAGAAGAGACTTCTTTTAAAAACATAAAAAATCTTACCGACCCTAAACTTTGGACCGGTAGTGTATATATATATTAATATTATTATTTATTTTTTTCCCGTGTAGGCCTACTTCTACTTTATTGCTTCCAAGCAACCTCTGTAATAGTCAGAGGCAATGCGCTTCATGCTGAGGTCAAAATGGCGCGTGAGAGGTCATTGAACCCTGACATGAGTCATGTAAAAGGGCCTGAAGAGTTCCAGGAGTTTTCTTTACTCATCATTCCCTCATGTTTTCCCTCTTCTCTCTGTATTTATCAGCATTTGATGAAATGGCGGTCCTGGGCAGTACATCAATTATGATTTATATTTTAATCAAAGTAAAGCCTGGTGTATTTATGTGGAGAGAGTGCGTGACATATGGGTAGCCACTGGCAGAAGGCCATGTCTGTGATCTTATATACCAGGGCAAGGAGGTAAACCACAGCTGTTTCTTCTTTTGTTGTGCTTCAGTACAGCAGGTCATGGATGTGTTCACTTTCACTCTGTCTGCTGATCAGGTGTGACTGTGGGATGCAGGGCCTAAAACACTTCTGCAAGGACACCTGAGCAAAAGAGTACAGATGCTGAACCAGATTTTTATCCAAAACAACATTACCTGTGCAAAAGCTACTGCAACGATACAGTTATGAAGGTGTTTTCAGTGGTTGCTCATTCTCAATGGCTCAGACACAGAACTGTTTTATCATCTGACTGATCTGATTGCTTTAAAAACTAATAGCATGACTTGAAGTAACAGTAACTTAAATGGCACTATATGATTTACACACTAGAGTTTGATAAGAGTTTAAAGACAGCTAAAAGTAAGTCTGTGGTGTTTCAAACGGACCGGTTTGATTCTGTGTCCCGACACATCCACGTCTGGCTCATCCAATGGCGTGATGTTTTGATGAAACAGCAGATGGGAAACTGTTTGGAAACAAACAATATTGCATTTTGCAATTCAATGGCAGAAAAAATGACATACTTAACATGATCTAATCTAGGTTTCTTTATATGATCTGTAAACAATATCTTTAATCATGTAAACATTGTTCTTACAAGATACTGACTATCATGCAGTGTAAATCACTTTAGTCTGGAACACGTGTAACAGATGTTGCATGAAGTATGAATATATATATCAGTGTCTATCCGTCATCTGTCTGTCTGTCTGTTGTCTGTCTGTCTTAATGTGTATTAAAATATAACAGGTCTGATTGCATGTTGTTTTTAAACCCTTTTGAAAATCATCACATTAATAACTGAAAAACAGTTACGTTTTCACCTATCAAAGATGTTTTTGTATTCATGCTAGTTATTGCATTAATATTTCAACAGGCTTGGTGTGAGAAAAGGCAATATTTCTTGGACATTAATTCAGCAATCCACAGTAATCATTTACTAAATCCTCTCAGGGTGTTACATTATGGTTATCCCAATTATCTATTCAATTATTGATAAGTTAAAGTGGTTTAGCTGCCAGAACGAATTCAGGCTGGTCTTGATCAATAAGTAGGAAAACACTGCCACCTGCCGGCAGGATATATGATGACATTTATCTAACCGGTGATTAAATGTTGACAAATTTCAAAATAACGGTTCTTCGAATTGAACCAGGCCTTTACTATCAGTATAATAGAGATATTTGGACAAAGTTATAAGTCTCATGTTGCATTTTTATCCCTAGAAGCGAAACTTTGCCTGGAATCTTATGTTTGGAATGAATACATTTTTTTAGAATCGTGGTTTTCCCACATTTTCTGCACGAAATACACAGATATCCACTACATTTGCCAAAAAGTTCAGTATACAACCAAAACACACTATGACGGTAATCACAACCTGATAAATGCTCCCTTCACAGGCCGTAAAAACTATTCAAATTCACTGAATTAAACATCATGTGAGATGACGTGACAACAATGTACACCACCCGAATAGAAGGCTTAGATTTCAGACTTTTCTAAAAGTAGTCACAAATATGCAGTAGAATCTGTGCATTATGCAGTACACTAAAGTTACACAGTACACAGTGAAAGTGGCCTTTGTTTGAAATCGTTTAACTTGCATAGTTGTGCTAATTAGGATCAAGGGAATTGCAATGAAAATAAAAAGGCTTATAAAGCTTTTGTTTTGGTCTAAATCAATTCACTTGCTAAAAAGACCAGGGGATCCACATCCAAGATATGCCATGTGTTCTGTTTAATAGGAGAAATTAATCTTTATGGGCCATGTCATAGAAAAAATGCCTCTGGGCTGCACTACCTCACACATTAAATTCTATTTATTCTGCTTTTACAGCTTGATACTAATTTGTTTTAGAGATACAATTTCCGTTAATGCACTATTGCAAAAAAATAATGCATTGTTGGTTAATCAATAGCCAGACTGTAATTTTTCATCTCTTTCTTATTGCTTGTTCTCAAAACCG
Organism: Hybognathus amarus; assembly: GCA_030378365.1. Classification (NCBI taxonomy): domain Eukaryota; kingdom Metazoa; phylum Chordata; class Actinopteri; order Cypriniformes; family Leuciscidae; genus Hybognathus; species Hybognathus amarus. The sequence goes on along the minus strand of JAQIUQ010006993.1, from coordinate 14,558 downwards.
TTTCATCTAAGATGTGGACCGGATTTATGGAAAACGAATCGGTTACCTAACGTAACCTCGGTTCTCTCTAGATGAGGGAACGAGTATTGCGTAAGCTAGCTTACGCTACGGGAAAGATTCTTCTTTGCCGAACAATTGAAGCCAAAAATTTTTATAATTTGTAAACATTGTCAACGCACTTCTCAGGTGCAGGACCTAGAGCGGGCTAACTAGCAGGCTCATTGGTTCGTTTCTGGGAAGTGCTCAAACCAATCGGAGAGCGGCGCTGAACCCGCGCCCAATGAGCGGACGACGCTCGCTCATTACGTCAGAGCCCGCCGAAAGGGGCGTGGCTTGAGTGTATATAAGCACTCTCCGCGGTTTGGAACAACGATTTATAGTGATGAAGCGAATCGCTGTTAGAGCGGGCACGGCCGGGAACGCAATACTCGTTCCCTCATCTAGAGAGAACCGAGGTTACGTTAGGTAACCGATTCGTTCTCTTACGAGAGGTTCTCTCGTATTGCGTAAGCTAGCTTACGCTACGGGAACCCCTGGTCAACGCCGTGCCCGGTCAGTCACCACAAGCATCCCCGGGAGGGTGGAGGGAGCAATAGTGGAGAATAATAATAAAGGGCAGACGCCGTTTATATGAGAATATGAGGCCTAAGAGGCGGCCGGCATAGCGGGCCATAGTATAGGAAGTTTCCATAGAATGGAGGGGAAGATCAAGGGGCTAGCCGGTTGAAGGATTCCCCATAAAGCGTGGCTAGACGCTGCGGCGGGTTAGACCGCTAGTAATTTAGCCTGTAAGGCCGGTACTTCCAAGTTATAAAATCTGATAAAGGTGGACGGGGAAGCCCAGCCCGCGGCCACACAGATATCATGAATAGAAATACCACAGGACCAAGCCCACGAGGAGGCCATGCCTCGAGTGGAGTGAGCCCTGACGCCGAGCGGGCAAGGCAGATTTTTAGCCGCATAGGCGGAGGCGATAGCGTCTACTATCCATCTGGATAGTGTTTGTTTAGAAGCGGCCAAGCCTTTTGTGCGTCCCCCAAACGCCACAAACAGCTGCTCAGACCGTCTGAACGTGGCAGCGCGTGTAATGTACGCTCTCAGCGCCCGGACCGGGCAGAGGAGGTTGGCATTGGGCTCGCTATCAGAGGTGGGCAGAGCCGATAAGGATATCACCTGTGCTCTAAATGGGGTGCCAATCGCCTTAGGCACATATCCGTGTCTGGGTTTGAGAATGACGACGGAGTCGTTAGGGCCAAACTCGAGACACGACGCGTTCGAAGAGAGCGCGTGAATGTCGCCCACTCGTTTAACTGAGGCAAGAGCGATCAGAAAAACGGCTTTTAGGGAGAGATATTTGAGGTCAATAGACTCGAGCGGTTCGAAGGGGGGGCTTTCAAGGCCTCGAGGACTATTGAGAGGTCCCAAACCGGCACCGAGGGGGCGAGGGGGTTCATCCTCCTGGCTCCCCTGAGGAAGCGGATAACCAGCTCGTCTTTGCCAATAGACTGGGCGCGTCGGGGACCAACGAAGGCCGCGACGGCTGCCACATAAACCTTCAGGGTGGATGGGGTTCTGCCCTTGTCCAGCATATCTTGAAGGAAGGAGAGCAAAGAGGAGACCTCACACTTAAGGGGGTCCAAATTCTTTTCGGTGCACCATTTTGAAAATACAGACCATTTAGCCGCATAGAGCTTTCTGGTAGATGCCGCTCTAGCGTGTTTGATCGTATTCAAGACTCCCTCTGGCAAATCAACGTGTAATCGTTGGTCACCCATGCATGAAGCGCCCAGCGCTGCGGGTGGGGATGCCAGATTGTGCCGCGGGCTTGAGAGAGGAGATCTGCTCTGACCGGGATGGGCCACGGGGCTGTCTGAGACAGCTGTGTGAGCTCCGGGTACCAAATCTGATTCTCCCAACGCGGGGCTATGAGGAGCACCGGGTGGCGAAATTCCCTGATTCTCTGAATGACCTGCGGTAGCAGGGAGATGGGAGGGAAGGCATAGAGCGGGCGGTATGGCCATTCTAGCGCTGAACGCGTCCTCGTTCTTCGAGAAGAATATCGGACAGTGCGAGTTCTCTTCTGTCGCAAAGAGATCTATCTCCGCTCTGCCAAAGAGGCGCCACAGTGACTGGACTGTAAGAGGGTTCAGGGACCATTCTCCTGGAGAGAGAAGGTTCCTGGATAGAATGTCTGGACCGTCGTTCAGGTGTCCCGGGACATGCGTCGCTCTGAGCGAGAGCAGATGACTCTGGGACCAAACTAGAATGCGGCGTGTCAGCAGGAAGAGATTCCTGGATCTGACCCCGCCCTGACGGTCGATGTAGGATACCACTGTCATGTTGTCTGAACGAATCAGGACGTGGTGACCCTGGATGCGCGGGAGGAACTGCAACAGTGCATACTCGACCGCGAGCATCTCGAGACAGTTTATGTGAAATGGGGTCTCCCGATTCGACCATCGGCCAGAGGCCGGTGAGCCCTCGCAGACCGCACCCCAGCCTGTGTTGGATGCGTCTGTCGAGATTACCTTCCGGTGAGAGAAGGTCCCCATCGTGACGCCCCGCTGAAACCAATAGGTCACCGTCCAAGGCTGTAGTGCAGAAATGCATGCCTGAGTGACTCTGATTAGCTGGCGGCCCGTGGTCCACTCGCGCGGGGTACACGGGTCTTTAGCCAGAATTGTAGGGGGCGCATATGTAAAAGACCTAGCTGTAGCGCGGCTGCAGCTGAGGCCATGTGACCCAGCATTCTCTGAAAAGTTTTCACCGGAACGCGGGTATTCATCTGGAACGAAGCGGCTGAAACGCTGCAAGCGGCGTGTGCGCTGAGCGGATAAGCGTGCTTTCATAGTGGTAGAGTCCAGGTCTATCCCCAGAAACGAGATAGTTTGACTGGGCTGGAGAACGCTCTTTGTCCAGTTGACAGAGAGGCCCAGCATTTCCAGATGAGCGAGAAGAGCTGTACGGTGCGACAGAAGCTCTGTTTTGGAACGTGCTAGTATCAGCCAATCGTCCAAATAATTCAAAATGCGCATCCCTGGGTTCGAAGGGGCGAGCGCCGCGTCCATACATTTCGTGAACGTGCGTGGCGCTAAGGAAAGGCCGAACGGAGAACGGCGTATTGATAAACCTGGCCCTCGAAGGCGAAGCGTAAAAACTGCCTGTGACGAGGGTGTATTTGAATCTGAAAATAAGCGTCTTTCAGATCTAGGGAGATGAACCAATCCCCCTGGCGTACATGTGCGAGGAGTTTCCCTGACCGTCCAGCATTCTGAATGATCTCGTCATGAGAGCTTTGTTCAGAAATCTGAGGTCTAGAATCGGCCTGAGGCCGCCGTCTTTCTGGGGACCAGAAAACAACGGCCGTAAAACCCCGGCTCGGTTATGGGTGGAGGGACTCTCTCTATCGCGCCTTTTGTTAACAGTTTCGATATTTCTGTGCGGAGCGTGCTCGCGGCAGCTGGTCTGACCACAGAAAGGGGCCGGGCGCGGGAACGCGGCGGCGAAACTGTAACTGGTAGCCGTCTTTTATAATGCTTAGTACCCACGGGGATATGCCGGGAATGGCTTCCCACGCTTTGAAGCATAATGCTAGAGGCTGAATGGCCGTGCTGTCCCGGTTGCTGCATGGAACGGGCTGGACACTGTGTGTGTGCTCGTGTAAACTGTGTGTGGCAACGGGATTTGCACTCAGAGAGGAGCTTATGGGCCGTGATACAGAGCGAGCAGTCGGCGAAGGTTCGGGGACTAACAGAGGGTGAAACTTTGACGCGGTCCGGCCGCGGCGGAAGAAGCCGTCCTTCCCCAGAAGTGCTAGGCGGACTTCTGCTGATCAGGCTTCAGCGTGACCTTGGGGCGGGGCGCTTGGGGAGCCTGTCTGCGTCGGCTGTCGGAGCGAGAGCGAGGGCGAGGGCGGCCGCTCTGCCTGTGCTGGGGATGGGCCTGAGCTTGCTGCGGGCGGCGTTGTTGAGGCGTTCTGGCAGGGGGCTCACGAGAGCGGCCTGCAGAAGTGTTACCGCGGCGAGGCAGGAACAAATTCATGGCCTGGGTGGCTTTCTGGACCTCAGAAAAGCGTTCTACGATGCCCGTGACAGCAGATCCGAAGAGGCCAGAGGGTGAGACGGGCGCGTTGAGGAAGACGGAGCGCTCAGCTTCGCTCATGTCCGTGAGCATGAGCCACAAGTGTCTCTCGGCGACACAGAGGATGGCCATGCATCTTCCCAGCGCTTGAGCGGCAGCTTTGGTGGCGCGAAGGGAGAGGTCCGTAGCGCATCTTAAGTCGTTGAGTGCACGGCCGTTGATTTCTCTCTCATTCTGCGCTATGTCACTCAACAGGTCGGATTGCAGCACCTGGAGAACTGACATGGAGTGCAGCGCTGCAGCGGCCTGGCCAGCGGCTGCATAGGCGCGGGTGTGGAAGGTAGAGGACGCTCTGCAAGCTTTAGAAGGAAGCTTAGGGGAGGATCGCCACCCAGCGGAGGGCGAGCACAAGTGAGCGGCGACCAGATCTTCGACGGGCGGCATCGCTGTATAGCCCTTCTCGGTGGCTCCGTCCACCGAGCGCAGCGAGGCGGAGACATCAGAGCGGGTCCTAGCCGAGAGAGGAGCTTTCCACGATTTAGTGAGCTCGGCGTGGAGCTCAGGCAGGAAAGGAGCGGACCGGGTGCCAGCGGGGGCGGGGCGCCGGTGCAGGTACTTTCCATCCATCCGGTTCGGTGGTAACTCGGGTGGTGGTGACCAGTCGAGGCCCAGACGCTCGACGGCAAGAGTCAGGAGGCGCATTAGGTCCTCTTCGATGCCGGAGCGGGTCCCCGCGGAGCATGACGCCGAAGAGCCCAGTGAAGACCATTCGTCGCTGTTAGAAGCGTGCAGACGAAGGCGACTCTTTCTCTTCCTCAGAGTCGAGGGACGCTGCAGAGCGGCCACTCGGCGGCAATGGGGGGTCCAGCTCGGGTGGAGAGGGGGAGCGGTCGAGGGGCGGACGATGACAATGTTTACAAATTATAAAAATTTTTGGCTTCGAATTGTTTCGGCAAAGAAGAATCTTTCCCGGTCAGCGTAAGCTAGCTTACGCAATACGGAGAACCTCTCGTAAGAGAACCACAAAAATCTGACATAATGTATATATAAATACAGTATCTCACGAAAGTGAGTACACCCGTCACATTTCAGCAAACATTTTAGTATATCTTTTCAAGGAACAATACTATAGAGATGAAACTTTGATATATTTTAGAGTGGTCAATGTGCTTCTGTTGCAGTATATATTAGTCCTCCAAAAATAACTCATCATACAGCCATTATTGTCTAAATAGCTGGTAACAAAAGTGAGGACACCCTTGCTGTACATTGTTTTAACCCTGCAAAGCCACATATCCTATTCATCATGTTCATGTTTTGTCTGCTTGAAACCATACAAATGTGTGTATCTTGTATTAGAGCTGTGGGGCGTCCTCAAGTGGAGGGTGAGACACATGCTGTGTCCGAAATCACCCATTACTCACTATAGTGGACTATCTAGTGAGCTCGCCATTTTGTAGTGCTGTCCGAATGTATAGTGATGATTATTATGCCCTATATAGTCCACTCAATGTATCCCAGAATGCATTTTGAAAAGTAGTGTACAACCGATGGTCACTAACCTAAGCCCTACATACCATCATGCATTGCGCTGATCATAAAAATAAGTTATAATCACGCGTGGAGTAGTGCAATATAACAAAAACCGCCAGAAATCACGGGGGTGAACCAGAATGTGTTGCTGTGAGAGCAGGAGAAAAACAAATGATCCGTGGTCTTTTTATTTGAAATAAAAGTTATCACTGGTATGAGTTTGGTTTTTTGAGTTGGCATGCATAATATGGTTTGCAGAGATTGACAATGTACTGTATATAGTTATTTTAACTTCAAACTTTATTGGCATAAATGTTTTATAATAACATATAATGCACAAAAATAAACAAGAACTATTGTTACAAGGAATATTGTTACAGTTACAATAAACAAGGAATGCTTAAAATAAGAAATATATTTAGGTGCCATTAATGTTTACAGTTATTTTGTTATTTACATGGTGAAGTGCAATAGAATGTGAAAAACATTTAAAATACTACAAAGATATTACACAATACTCTGTAATTCCTTATACGCTGAACTTGGATCAGGCATAGTTAAAACGATGGATATGTGCTCTACTCCTTTTTGCTGCTTTCATTATTACTTTAAAGATTTTTAATACTTAATAATTTTATTAAAAGTGTTATTTCAAATTTGCGCATGCAAATATATACTTCCATGGTAAAGTGGTGTGCAGAACATGAAATCCACATGGGAGGAGTTGGATCCAGATCCAACTCCTCCCACTCCTCCACATGGCAGGAGTCGGATCCAGATCCAACTCCTCCCACTCCTCCACATGGCTAAAAGTAAAAAATCCGAAAAGTACTAAATTGCGCATAACTCCTGAGACCGTTTGAGCTAGAATCACGATTTCGCATCACTGCGATCCCTGGCTCAAGCCGAACAAGATGTATATCTCCGATTTCCATTTCGGGGACCATGGCGCCCGCCCGAGGCCACACTGAAAGGGGAGCAAGGGCGGGCGCCATGGGGACCATGGCGCCCGCCCGAGGCCACACTGAAAGGGGAGCAAGGGCGGGCGCCATGGGGAGCCATGGCGCCCGCCCGAGGCCACACTGAAAGGGGAGCAAGGGCGGGCGCGCATGGGGACCATGGCGCCCGCCCGAGGCCACACTGAAAGGGGAGCAAGGGCGGGCGCCAGTGGAGCCATGGCGCCCGGCCCGAGGCCACACTGAAAGGGGAGCAAGGGCGGGCGCCATGGGGACCATGGGCGCCCGCCCGAGGCCACACTGAAAGGGGAGCAAGGGCGGGCGCCATGGGGACCATGGCGCCCGCCCGAGGCCACACTGAAAGGGAGCAAGGGCGGGCGCCATGGGGACCATGGCGCCCGCCCGAGGCCACACTGAAAGGGGAGCAAGGGCGGGCGCCATGGGGACCATGGCGCCCGCCCGAGGCCACACTGAAAGGGGAGCAAGGGCGGGCGCCATGGGACCATGGCGCCCGCCCGAGGCCACACTGAAAGGGGAGCAAGGCGGGCGCCATGGGGACCATGGCGCCCGCCCGAGGCCACACTGAAAGGGGAGCAAGGGCGGGCGCCATGGGGACCATGGCGCCCGCCCGAGGCCACACTGAAAGGGGAGCAAGGGCGGGCGCCATGGGGACCATGGCGCCCGCCCGAGGCCACACTGAAAGGGGAGCAAGGGCGGGGCGCCATGGGGACCATGGCGCCCGGCCCGAGGCCACACTGAAAGGGGAGCAAGGGGCGGGCGCCATGGGGACCATGGCGCCCGCCCGAGGCCACACTGAAAGGGGAGCAAGGGCGGGCGCCATGGGGACCATGGCGCCCGCCCGAGGCCACACTGAAAGGGGAGCAAGGGCGGGCGCCATGGGGACCATGGCGCCCGGCCGAGGCCACACTGAAAGGGGAGCAAGGGCGGGCGCCATGGGGACCATGGCGCCCGCCCGAGGCCACACTGAAAGGGGAGCAAGGGCGGGCGCCATGGGGACCATGGCGCCCGCCCGAGAGGCCACGCTGAAAGGGGAGCAAGGGCGGGCGCCATGGGGACCATGGCGCCCGCCCGAGGCCACACTGAAAGGGGAGCAAGGGCGCGAGCGCCATGGGGACCAGTGGCGCCCGCCCGAAGGCCACACTGAAAGGGGAGCAAGGGCGGGCGCCAGTGGGGACCATGGCGCCCGCCCGAGGCCACACTGAAAGGGGAGCAAGGGCGGGCGCCATGGGGACCATGGCGCCCCGCCCGAGGCCACACTGAAAGGGGAGCAAGGGCGGGCGCCATGGGGACCATGGGCGCCCGCCCGAGGCCACACTGAAAGGGGAGCAAGGGCGGGCGGCCATGGGCACCATGGCGCCCGCCGAGGCCACACTGAAAGGGGAGCAGGGGCGGCCTTGCCATGGGGCAATGCACGGCGCCCTTGCCCGAGGCGCACACTGAAAGGGGAGCAAGGGCGGGCGCCTACTGGGGACCATGGCGCCCGCCCTCGAGGCCACACTGAAAGGGGAGCAAGGGCGGGCGCCATGGGTCCTTAATCCGGATGGATGGATGGATGGATGGATGGATGGATGGATGGATGGATGGATGGATGGATGGATGGATGGATGGATGGATGGGACTGCGATGGATGGATGGATGGATGGATGGATGGATGGATGGATGGATGGATGGATGGATGGATGGATGGATGGATGGATGGATGGATGGATGGATGGATGGATGGATGGATGGATGGATGGATGGATGGATGGATGGATGGATGGATGGATGGATGGATGGATGGATGGATGGATGGATGGATGGATGGATGGATGGATGGATGGATGGATGGATGGATGGATGGATGGATGGATGGATGGATGGATGGATGGATGGATGGATGGATGGATGGACCTGGATGGATGGATGGATGGATGGATGGATGGATGGATGGATGGATGGATGGATGGATGGATGGATGGATGGATGGATGGATGGATGGATGGATGGATGGATGGATGGATGGATGGATGGATGGATGGATGGATGGATGGATGGATGGATGGATGGATGGATGGATGGATGGATGGATGGATGGATGGATGGATGGATGGATGGATGGATGGATGGATGGATGGATGGATGGATGGATGGATGGATGGATGGATGGATGGATGGATGGATGGATGGATGGATGGATGGATGGATGGATGGATGGATGGATGGATGGATGGATGGATGGATGGATGGATGGATGGATGGATGGATGGATGGATGGATGGATGGATGGATGGATGGATGGATGGATGGATGGATGGATGGATGGATGGATGGATTGGATTTAATTTAAAAAAAAAAAACTTTTTTACCTCCGGCCTCCAGTCCTCCGGCCTCCAGTCCTCCGGCCTCCAGTCCTCCGGCCTCCAGTCCTCCGAAACAAAATATCTGATTTCCGTCCGTCACATTAAAAGAAGACCTAAAAAGAAGACCTAAAAGAAGACTAAAGTCATAATGTGTTGGTTTTTAAAGAATGAATCTAAAGCACTGAGGCTACACAGAGATCCTGCTTGAGCAGGAACCATCAGAACATTTCCCTCCGCAGGAACAGCTGGAGAAAACTGCAGAGATGCCTGGAACAAGGACCAACACGCTGTAGGACACACACACACACACCAGCATTCCCAAATTGAAAAATAGCCACATCATACAGTACATGGTTCTGGAAACACATATCAGTGTCAAACGGCACATTAGCAGCAACTAAATTCTTACCGGGAAGAACGCTGTAGACCAGAATCTGCACTGCTGGAGCCATATTGACGCTGACAGACAACTGGAACGGACAAACTGGGAAACATCAGAACAAAATAAAGTACTGAACAACCACAAGACAAGAAAATAAAGCATCATTCACTTGCCACAGGACTCAACTTTCAGTCCCATAACTGCAACGCTGTAGGTCTGCTTTGTCCTATTAAAACAAATTAACAGCTCTGAGAAAATCTGCAAAGAAAGAAAAGTGCAAAAAGCTGCATTGGGTCCAGTCAAAGTCTTACACCGAAGCAAACTTACCTTCCCGAGCAGATTGCACTGCAAGACAGACCGGAATAATTAACATTTAAAAGCAGTCATTGAAGTTGAAATTTCTGCATCTCAAAAGAACCTGCATTTAATTTGCTTTTAATTTATGGTCAGAACACTCAAAATGGTGAAACATCTGGTCTTACCATTTGATCAAAAGGCACAAATTTGGGATCCATGGAGACAACTCTGAAATTAACTGCAAAGACACCAACAAACTCGCATATATTGCATAATGCATTTGAAGATGATAGCTTCAACCAAGGGTCATTCACAGCTCACCTGTTTGTCCTGGATTGTAAATAAGTTTGTCTGTTTGGATGAAGGTCAAAGGTAACGGCTGAACATGATTTTGCTCTCTTCAGTCGCTCTGAAGACCTTCCCTTGAACAAAGAGGAAGATTTATAAATTATAACCACAGCACGTTATAAATGTGTTTTCTATGTCATATATCAAAACGTGAAAATATTTAGAGGCTCTGTTCACCACAGACCTTATTTCAGGCGATTTAGCAAAAACCCATTCAAAAACCCCATAGGCTTTATAGAGCGAGGGAACCGTAATGCTAAAATGCTAGCTCACTTCCGCGTTTTGGCCTACAGAGTGACGTCGTAACTTCGGCACTCTATAGGGCTTTAGAATTAGAAAACAAACTAAATTAACTTAAAATCATACATACCCCAGGAGATTTGCAGCACTTAACTACACATCTTCTTCACTCACCTCATGAGAATATGCAGCCCCTTAGGAAACAAACTGAAAACATACAATTTCAGCAACAAGCAATTCAGTCTCCCGTTAACCAAGAAAACTCTTTAAAATATGGAAACTTACCTGGCAGCTATCGCAAGGGCCAGTGCACACCAGAGAGAAAACCAGAGGATGTATTCAACTCTCCTGCCACCCACAAACATGCTAATGTACACATCTCAATCAAACCCAACACTATTACCATTACTCACCACCTTGAGTTTACAATGAGCAGGACCCACTGTGACGCATACCTGGCAAAACAAACCACTCACATTTTTATACTCCGTGACACCAGCCCCCAAAAGTGATTAACCTGTCCTGAGGTTTTTTTTTAAATCTCACACAACGATATAACGATGTCTTTATAGGCTACATTAGAATAATAATGTTTCATAAATCTAGATATAGAATAAAGAGGGTTATCTACCGTTAGCCTATCCTGCTATACATAGTTCCCACAGGCGAATTAATGTCACGTGACCTCCCCGGAGACGCCATATTATTTTGAGGGCAAAACCGCTGTGTTTACCATAGGTTTTTACAAAGTTTTATCAGAGAGAATGTCGTTTTACAAACAAATATTTATTTTTGTTTATATTATTATGCAAATCATGAAAAGACAAAGTGAATATATATTATAAAGAGACTATTAAAAAAAGACAGAGAGAAAATTTCATTCATAAATGGTGTGGATCCGTATGCAGTAACGAAGGAAGCACTGAGCAATGATTATGCAGCTTTGCTTCAGATACAGTATTTTCATGTGTAGCATTATCTGGTATTGGTGAGGAGTTTTTACACATTGTGAGCAATTCCGAGTCTGGAAATCACTGGAGGCGTACGATCAGATTGACGTGGGGTTGGTTCGGTGACGTTTGCTCAAGTGCAATCAATGGAAAAGTAACTTATAATAGCGAAGAGGCATGATGCTAATCAAAAGCCATAGCCTGCACAACTTAATTCATGTTCCCCTTAAAACAGTCACCGGTGCTTTCTGTGATATGCATGTACTTGCGGGCGTCATGGTTTGGTGCATGAATATAAAAATAAATAACTCGCGTGCAATTTAATTAATGTAATGCGGAACTACATTATACGCGGGTATAGGGACATAATCTGAGATCGCAATGCTAGAATGTGAGATCAAACAGTGGAAACAAGGTTGTTTTGTGTTTTTAATACCTCGTCATTTTGTTCATACAGGACATTTTTCAAACTGCAATGTGTTAACTTGTACATGTTTACACTCGCATTAAAACACAACATTGTGCTTTTGTCAAACAAATTCTTGCGTGTTTTGAGTGAGTTTCTTTCCTGTTTATCCTCGCCAGCCATAATCTCCGTCGTTGTTCGGACAAAAGCTTAGTCTTCTCACATCCATGGAGTCTATAATGACGGGTGTAGTGTAAAATCCCGGTTTATCTGAACCTCCGGCACGATTTTATCATCCATTGACCCAGCAGGGGATGAACATTTTCACTATATAGCACGAAACTCATTTCACTTCATTCAACTCGTGTTGTTTCTTCTAATGTTTTCCCCGCAGCAATGGCGCCGGCTCGCCAAATGCCCGTATGTCGTGACGTCATGTGGGAACTATGTATAGCCTACATGTGATCATCACAAAGCTGCTAAATGTGTATCTATATGAAAACATTTTCACATTTTTGTTTAACTTTAGTTTGTCACTGCTTTGTTTGTCTTTTCATGTTTTTTTTTTTTAATTTTTGTATTTAGTTTATTCAATGTAGGAAATAGTATTTCACATGACTTTGATTTTACTTTATTGACACTGTCATTTCCGGATGGTATTCATCATTAAAAATAAACAAGTTCCACCTTTTAAACTTCTCCTCAACGTGCATGCAGTGTAAATAAAGCAGTTGCATCAATGAAATAATTCATTGATGCAACTGCTCACGGCGCAAATTACAAGACGAAAATTAAAAAATCATTTAGATTTCATTTATTTCATTTATTAATTTAGCGCAAGTAAAATTGAAAAACAGGAGAAAAAAGTACATGATAATGTAACTGGAAAAACAAGAAAAATGAATGTCTGGTTTCCATTTTTCATTTGCGTTTTATGGTCTGAAAATTGAATTGTGAAGAGTTACACGGACCTTAGGCTACCTTATTTTTACTTTATACATAATACAAACGCAAACACTAAAAGCCAAGTAGGCCTATAATTAAAACACATGGCTCTACACTTATATTTTTGAAGGAGCACTTGTAGATGCATTTTACACAGCACTTACAATTTGCATAAATAATCGTATGATACTAATGTATCAAATTTGGAATACAGAAATATTGAAGTAATAGTAATTAACTACATGTACTTACAATATAATTTAAGTAAGGAGTTAGTTGCATGTATCTATGCATGATTGACTATAGAAACTACATGTAAAATTAAGTGTTACCAAAATGTACACAGTTTTTATTTAAACATTTCTACTGGACTCCCTGCATTACTGTACCTTCGTATTAAATGAACAGAAAAAGCAAAAGTTTGATGTTGTGGTGTTTTTTCTTCAGGTCACCCTGTATCATCTGCTGAAGCTGTTCCAGTCAGACTCCAGCGCGATGCCAAAGAAGACAGCCGTGTCCGAGTTCTACAACGAGATGGTGTGAATTTGATCAGAACAGCACAACAACATGACATTATAGTAATAATACAATCATAAAGCCTAAAACCTGTGTTTTTGCAGATATTTCAAGACCCGACAGCCATGATGCAGCAACTTCTGAACACCACCAGACAGCTGACGTTGGGTGCTTACAAACACGAGACCGAGTGTGAGTGTGACTTCACTTACCTTTGCAGCTCCTATTGAACAGCTCAGTGGATGGGCTATAATTAAACCCTGAACATACTGTACATTAAAATGAGTCCGCAGTTCTAATCATGTGAACTAAACATTCAGTGTTTCATGTTGCAGTTGCAGAGCTGGAAATACGAACACGAGAAAAAGCGGCAAAGAAGAAGACTAGCCTGGAGATCGTAGAGCTGAAGGAGCGACTGAAAGCCTCCAGAGAAAACATCAACTTCCTGAAGGGAGAGACACGCAGACTGGGGGAGGACGACCAGATGAAAGATCACTGAGGATGATACATGCTGTAGGATTTGTTATGCTTTTGTGGGACTGATCAATTTAGGTTTCTGGTTCTAAGTTTGACAGTATATTTAGTAGTGAACTTTCTTGTCCAGCTAAATGTGTGGCAATACATGACCTTTTGACTTTTTTTTATGAATAAAACTTTTTTTTACCAGAGTCGGGCTTACCATCCAGTTTTGAGCATGATGTAACAATACATTGTAATTTGTATGCACATTGTTTCAAGCAGCTTTACATAACATCAACCCTCAAAGCCCAAAATGAACTGGTGACTGGCAAGAAAAAAAAAAAAAACTCCATGGCTTCATCTAAAAGCAATTTGTCTGCATCTGCTTCTCTGCTATATAGAAGGTGAAAAAGAGTGACAGAAGAAGTATCTCTGAATTCACAGTACTCATAAAAGAGTAGGCAAAAAGTACCCGGATGACCTACTAATTCTGCAGAGACTATCCAAGTGCGCATATGATGGACACTTCTATCCCATGAGTAGGGAATGTATGAGATGTTGATGTTTAAAAGAAAAAAACTGCAGTTTTAAGTGCTTAAAAAGCATATAAAATACTGGCACAGTGGATAAGACACATGCCTTTGGTATGAGAGACCCGGGTTCGAATCCACTGTGAGACACCAATGTGTCCCTGATCAAGACACTTAACCCATAGCTGCTCCAGAGGTGTGCGACCTCTGACATATATAGCAATTGTAAGCAGTGTTGTGCCAGTTCATCCTTACAGTGGCGCCCCGCCCGAGGCCACACTGAAAGGGGGAGCAAGGCGGGGCGCCATGGGGACCATGGCGCCCGCCCGAGGCCACACTGAAAGGGGGAGCGGGCGGGGGCCATGGGGACCAGTGGCGCCCGCCCGGGCCACACTGAAAGGGGAGCAAGGGCGGGCGCCATGGGGACCATGGCGCCCGCCCGGAGGCCACACTGAAAGGGGAGCAAGGGCGGGCGCCATGGGGACCAGTGGCGCCCGCCCGAAGGCCACACTGAAAGGGGAGCAAGGGCGGGCGCCATGGGGGCCATGGCGCC
>JAQIUQ010006992.1:0-39946 GCA_030378365.1 Hybognathus amarus | reverse complement strand
TTCGCGTCTGACTCCTGACAACAACATGTTTATTAGATCCAATACCCACTAAACTACTGAAAGAAGTGTTACCTGTAGTGGAAGAGCCTCTCCTCAATATTATTAACTCGTCTTTATCTTTAGGTCATGTTCCAAAAATATTCATGCTGGCAGTAATAAAACCTCTCATTAAGAAACCGCAATTAGATCCAAATAACTTAGCAAATTACAGACCCATTTCAAATCTTCCATTTATGTCAAAAATACTAGAAAAAGTTGTCCGCTCAATTGTGCTCTTTCTTGCAAGAAAATGATATCTATGAAAAATTCCAGTCAGGATTCAGACCGCATCATAGTACAGAAACTGCGCTAGTTAAAATTACAAATGATTTACTTTTAGCTTCTGACCAAGGCTGTATCTCAATACTAGTCCTACTTGATCTTAGCGCTGCGTTCGACACTATAGATCATAAAATACTCTTGGATCAACTACAAAACTACACTGGTGTTCAGGGACAGGCATTAAGCTGGTTTAGATCGTACTTATCGGACCGTTCTCATTTTGTCTGTTTAAATGGGGAAAAATCAAAGATAACGCCAGTAGACTATGGAGTACCGCAAGGATCTGTTTTAGGCCCTCTGCTATTCTCAATATATATGCTGCCACTTGGTAATATTATAAGAAAACATGGAATTAATTTCCACTGTTATGCTGATGACACTCAACTATATATTTCATCACGACCAGACGAGAACACTAACTCATCTAAATTGACAGAGTGTCTCAAAGATATAAAATGGTGGATGACGCGTAATTTCCTGCTATTAAATTCAGATAAGACGGAAGTATTACTTATTGGTCCAAAAAACTACTCACGAAACCTCCTACAATACAACTTTAATATAGATGGATGTCCTGTTACTTTATCCACTACAGTAAAAGACCTGTGTGTTATAATAGACCGCAACTTGTCTTTCGAAAATCATATTTCACATGTTACAAGAACAGCCTTTTTCCACCTTAGAAACATTGCTAAGCTACGTAACATGCTATCTGTTTCTGATCCAGAAAAGTAAGTTCATTTATGACCTCGAGACTAGATTTCTGTAATGCTTTATTAGCCAGTTGTCCTGCATCCTCAA
Source organism: Hybognathus amarus (assembly GCA_030378365.1). Lineage (NCBI taxonomy): Eukaryota > Metazoa > Chordata > Actinopteri > Cypriniformes > Leuciscidae > Hybognathus > Hybognathus amarus. Next base: position 38,824 of record JAQIUQ010006992.1, on the reverse strand, counting down.
TAAACAAGCTACAGTTAGTCCAAAATGCAGCCGCTAGAGTTCTTACTAGGTCAAGAAAATACGATCATATTACACCGATTTGATCATCTCTACACTGGTTACCTATTAAGTTCCGTATCAACTACAAAGTACTACTACTAAACCTATAAAGCCCTGAACGGTTTAGCTCCTATGTACTTAACGAACCTTCTTTCGCCCTACAATCCACCGCGTTCTTTAAGATCACTAAATTCAAGGCTTCTGGTCATTCCTAGGATATCTAAGTCCACTAAAGAAGGGAGGGCGTTCTCACATTTAGCTCCAAAACTCTGGAATAGCATTCCCAGATACGGTCCGAGGCTCTGACTCGCTGACACAGTTTAAAACTAGACTAAAGACGCATCTCTTTAGTCAAGCATTCACATAATGCTTACCTTTTATTCCTCTGTTATACCATACAGAACCGTTTGCCACTGACCCTGCATTACCGCGGCAGTGATATCTAAAAAAAAAAACAAGAAGTTTGGGGTTACTGGATCTGGATCCGCTATGTCCGAAGAAGTGTAGCCAATGGGTTTGGAGTTGAGGATTCCTTCTATTTCTATGAAGACAGTTCTCAGCACTTCTTCTGTGACTGTCTGGCTGCCAATGGTGACATTCAGTGCAGTCTTCAAAGAACGAATTTCTCTCTCCCAACATCCACCGAATTGGGGTGAACTGGGTGGATTGAAGATGAATCTTATTTGTTGGCTGGTGAGTTGGGCTTGAAGCTCAGGATGAAGGGCGATGAATGACTCTTAGTTCCCTTTCTCCTCCTTTAAAGTTGGTGCCTTGGTCGGACAGGAGCTCAAAAGGTTTACCACGCCTGGGGATAAATCGCCTTAAAGCCATCAAGAAGGAATCTTTGTCAATGCTGGTAAGTATGTCTATGTGAACTGCACGGGAAGTCATGCATTTGAAGATGATTCCCCATCTTTTTTCATTCCTGCGTCCCACCTTTATAGTGTAACGTCCAAAGCAGTCCACACCTGTTGAATAGAAGGCAGATTGATGGATCCTCAATCTCGCAGGTGGGAGGTCTGCCATTTTTGGGGGATGTGGTTGTCCCCGCCATCTCTGACACTCTGGACATTGCCGTTGATGGTTTCTGACGGCAGCCCGCCCTCGTATCACCCAGTACTTTCTCCGAAGTTCAGCAAACACCCTATGTGGTCCTGGGTGATGTAGCCGATCATCATAGTCCTTGATTACCAGTTTGGTAGTTGGATGGGATGCGTTGAGGACAATAGGATGCATTGTATCCTCCTCTAGCTGGCTGATCTGACGGAGACGACCACCAACGCGTATGAGTTTGGTGTCCTCATCAAATTCTGGGGCTAGGCACAGCAATCGAACTATTTTTTGGCAAGGATTTACCTGCTCTGAGGAAGGACAGTTCGTCTGGAAATGAGTCAGTTTGGCTCTGATGGAGTACTGCAAGTTCTGCCTCTTTGTAATCATCTGCTGTTGGGATATCAGTGGCCGCCCCGTTGGCATGCTGGATGTAAGCCATCAGTAACTCTGGAAGTGTATGGTATTTCTGTGGATCGGAGTCGGTGGAGTGGAGGTTGATAGGCCAATGAAGATTGGCTTTCTCAATTCACTGTTCTGATCAATGGTTGTAAATGGTGGCATCTCCGGCCAATGTTCAGTTGTCTGTCTGAGGAATGTTGGCCCCTTATTCCATCTGCTTTCCTGGCCTATGTCACACAGCATTTTTCCCTTTGTGATGTCATCGGCAGGGTTCTCCTTTGATGGCACATATCTCCAGTTATCAGACTCTGTAAGTTCTTGGATTTCTGCCACTCTGGTGCCTACGAACACTTTAAAGCGACATGAGTGTGAGAGCAACCAGGTAAGGACAGTTGTGGAGTCAGACCACAATGTAACACTGTGGATGGGCAAAGTTAACTCTGTCCTCAGAACTTTTGCGAGTTGTGCACCGGTGAGTGCTGCGCACAACTCCAACCGTGGAATGGTTTGCTGCTTTTTAGGGGCTACTCGAGATCTACTGGTTACAAAGGCTACTTCCACTCTACCTTCCAGGTTTTCAGTTCGCAGGTAGGCCACGGAACCGTAGGCTCGCTCTGAAGCGTCACAGAAAATGTGGATCTGCCTCATGCTGGTAGGTTGATCCAGTTCTTTACTGCAGTAAGCCCTCGGCAAAACAATGTGCTGTAAACCATCCAGCTCACTCTCCCATGCTTTCCACAAGTTCAACAGATTCTCAGGCAGCCGTGGATCGTCCCACTCTCTTTTCTTGTCCCATAACTTCTGTACGATCACCTTTGCCCATGTTGTGAATGGCAGAATATAGCCAATAGGGTCATACTGACTAGCAAGGATATGATAGATGCTCCGCATAGTTGGAAGTGGGTGGTCTGTCAGCCGCTGCTTATAGAGAGAGTGTCTGATGAGCAATTTCCAGTGTAACCCAAGAGTTGACTCTTGTGCATCTTGATGACCCTCGCTGAGCCACTGGATGCTGCTTTGAGATCGAGCATCAACTGGCAGATGGCTGATGACTGATGGATCATTGCTCGCCCACTGTCTTAGATCAAAGCCCCCGGAACATAAGAGACTGCGGAGTTTGTCTACCAGACCTTTCGCTGTCTCAGATGAGGTGAAGCTCTGAAGGCAGTTGTCAACATAGAAAGATTTCTCTACTGAGAACTGTGTATCTTCAGACTCACTGTGATCCAGGACATGCTTTTGTAACGCGTATGTTGCGCAGCAAGGACTGCACGTTGTTCCGAATGGAAGTACTTGCCATTCATACACATCTGGTGCCTTGTCTCTCTGAAGATTTCTCCAAATGAATCTAAGTAGTGGTTTGTCTATAAATAAATGTGACTTGACTTGACTTTGTCCTCAGGCAAAAGGCGTACCTGGTGGAACATCCCACGAATGTCACTACTGAGTCATTCTATGAAACGGGTGCCATTTCCACGTTGCGATTTTCCCAATTTTCATTAAGAACTAACTTTTTTTTTTACTTACAACTTTAAGGATATGTTAATCTTCCAAAAAAACATATTTTCCCACCTCAGGCACAAAATTCTTAGTAGTTTTATCCTTTTTTATTAAGGCAAGAGAGTCTTTCTTGTACCACCCCGTCAGCGGACAATATATGTGCCAGTAGAGTAGTAAAACAAGACATTTATTTTTTAAATATAATGTTTTCCTAATAGTAAAATGTCCCTTTTATGTAAACCATTAATAGAAAGTCTGAAATTTTATAATTTTTTTTGTATTCTTAGTTTTTAATCTTCAAATATGAATTCGACATTTCAATGGGCTCATTGCTTGTACTGAAAAAACAAATACACATAAAAAAGTAAAATAAAGTTTCATTAATTTTATTAGTTCACACAACACGAACAGTATTAAACATTAATTTATGTAAAAATTAATTTATTTTACATACATTTTTAACAACATTACCCCGTGACGGGGTGGTAACTGATGTGACGGAGTGGTTCACTGTGACAGGGTGGTATGGACACACTGTTTCTCTGTTTCTGATATGCTTGTTTTAAACTTTATACAACTGGGGGAGGGCAATTATTAAAATAGGAGATTTAATATAAAACATTGGTCATGCTCTGAACAACAAAAACTGGAGCATCATATCAGTGACAGGGAGAGTCGCATCCACACATCCCTCTGTATTTCCATGTGGCGGGATGTCACAGGCTGTGGTGCTTGAATAATTTCAGAGCACATCATCGAAGAGATGCCACAGGAAGTCATCTCTTGGAGGCCAATAGAACCTGTTGGCACCAACACGGTGCATACACTTTACAAGGGCATGTGTTTCATCTGTTTCCATGATGATCCCAGGATAAAGGTCGTTGTCATATTTAAGAACGCACCACTTCCCAATGAGATCTCCACTTCCCCAAGCAATTCCTTCTGTTGGCACCTTCTGGGATGTTCTGTTAAAAGTGAAATGCTGTGTGTTGAAGCACTGACATCTCAGCTGCTTTTGCGTGGAGCACATGCAACTAACTTCCCGGTAAAGAATTTCTCCTGGACTGAATGTGTTCACTTGATGGGTTTTCATTGTGGATGGCACTGGTGGAATCTGCCCTGGCATCTTTTCCATTGCCTGCTCCACTGCTTCAGATGGTACATAAAACAACTTAACAGTTGTGGATGAGAGGGCCTTATATAGCTCATGGGCATCGGGTATGTCGCGGCCGTTGGTCACCAGCTTGTCCACTGTTCTTTTCAAGGTTCCCCCAAGACCGTCAAAGGCCCCCTTGCCATGGCTTGCTTCAAAAAAGTTCCATGTTCCACCTTTCAGGCCTCTTCTTGCAAGCTCTGTGCTGAAAAGAAAGAAATTCCCTTTCTGTTTGTATTGGGTACAAGGCCCGTCACTCAGAAAATGTAGAACAGATACATCTGGGTATGTGGCTTGTAGATAATTCAGCACTGGATTCATGTGTTCCCATATAGCTGGGGGGCTTTTGTGTTTAGAGGGTGACACTGTGCTAAAACAGATGGGCTCTTTTTCACCACCTATATAGAAAACACCAGTGTGCAGAGTAGCTTGTTGGTGTGAGGAGCCAAAGTGGACAGCTTGGATCTCTGAGCTGTATTTGCATCTGTAGTTTTCAGAGAAGTCAATGTGGATCACTGCCTCCTCTTTTGACAGGTTTTTCTTTAACTCTTTGCAGTATGAGTACTGTTGATTTATGTTGAATGTGTGTCTTTTGAATTTGTGGAGAAGAGTGTGGAATAACTCCACAAGATTGTCTTGTGTGTCCTCCATTGTTTTCTTCACTGTGATCTTGACCGTGGTCGGACCCTCCCTTGCATCTTCCCTTGCTTTCTCTGCTGTAGCCCATTGAGTGAACGCAACCTTTGCTGAGCCATCAAATCTGGAGAGCTGAACAGTCTTGTCTTTGCATTCCTCACACTCATCATACATGCACATTTTCCTTGAGGTATCACAGGTTATCATTTTAGTCAAACTCTGTAGATCTGAAGTATCTATGAGCCTCAAATTATGCAATTTCTCAATGACAAATCTGATATTTTCATGGATCTTACACAGGCACGTGTTCCGGTCAGAGGAGAGTGGGATGTACAACCCAAAATGGGCGAAGCTTACAGAAAGGGGAGTACGATATGTTGTTTGTGTTTTCAGTAAGACATTTTTTGTGAAGATTTTTCATTGTGTCAGCCAGAAACCTTTTCTGCTTCTTCACCTTGTTCTTTGTAATTGTTTGTTTTCGTCCAGTCGTTATACGACTGTTGTCATCTCGAGTGAAGAAGGTTTTGACTTTGGACTTGAAAGCAGCAGTAAACCTGTTGGTGGGATTTCTCTTGGTGGAACAGAGGTCTTCACTCTGAACACTGCGACGCTTCTTTGAAAATCCAAGGGCATTTTCGGCAAAACCTTGTAGCCTGTACTTCTTCACAATCCTCCCTGCTGTTACCTTTGCTATTAGTTGTTTGTCTTTTTCTTTTCTTGCTTTACTGTACTTATTCTTTATGTCTTCAATCAAGGCTTCGTGATAGAGTAGTGTTTTTCTGATTTTGGAGCTTACTCTGCTCGTCTTAGTTATTTCATTTACTTTTGAACGAGGGGAGTCATTCTTATTTAAGCGCTTGTATCTTTTTCTGTATTTGTCAGCACGTTTTCTTTCCTTCTCTAGCGATTTCTTTAGTTTTTCAATTTCTTTGCGTAGTGCATCACTGTTCTTCCTGGAAATTCGATTTCCTTCTTTATGTTGCCTGAAAAAACAAAAATCTACTGGTAACTTAACGGGTTTAAGTCATGTACACCATATATAAAAACAATTACTCATCAAAGATAGACCTGCTTCTTATTCTCTACATGTATTCATTTATTTATTATCCTAACTGCACACAACCCTGACCTTGAAGATCCTAACTGCTGCTTTGACTGTTGGACAGGATCTGGACTCAAAGGAAAGGTGTCAAGACTGCGCTTCCTGAGCCTCTGCTTTCTCTTTTCTCTTCTTGTTCTGCTTCCTCCACTTTTTACGCAGCTGACGCTTCCCTCGCTCACTTAGATCACTTATCTTCTTCTTTTTTCCTTGCTCTACATCCCGTCTCCATCTCTGACGCTCACACTCTAGATATTTTTGCCTTCTCTCTGTATCAGCATTCCGACGTGCACGGCATCGACATTGTCTCTCAGCAGTGCTTAATGGAGCCATGATGGAGACAGATCTATCTGCAAATGTTTTAAAATGTAACATTCTTCATTAAACACCAATGTGAGTGAGTAAGATAGACATAGTGATTGAGTGAGATAGACATAGTGATTGGGTGACAGTGATGAGTGAGTGAGTGAGTGAGTGAGTGAGTGAGTAAGTGAGTGAAAGAAATAGTGAGTGAGTGACAGTGATTGAGTGAAGGAGTGAGTGACCGTGAGGGAGTGAACGTGATTGAGTGAAAGAAATAGTGAGTGAGTGAGTGTCAGTGATTGAGTGAGTGAGTGAGTGAGTGAGTGAGTGAGTGACAGTGACTGAGTGAAAGAAATAGTGAGTGAGTGACAGTGACTGAGTGAAAGAAATAGTGAGTGAGTGAGTGAGTGAGTGAGTGAGTGAGTGAGTGAGTGAGTGAGTGAGTGAGTGAGTGACAGTGATTGAGTGAGGGAGTGAGTGAGTGACAGTGACTGAGTGAAATAAAAAGTGAGTGAGTGAGTGACAGTGATTGAGTGAGGGAGGGAGTGAGTGAGTGACAGTGATGGAGTGAGGGAGTGACCGTGATTGAGTGAAAGAAAGAGTGAGTGAGTGAGTGAGTGAGTGAGTGACAGTGATTGAGTGAGGGAGTGAGTGAGTGACAGTGACTGAGTGAAAGAAATAGTGAGAGAGTGAGTGAGTGACAGTGATTGAGTGAGGGAGTGAGTGAGTGACAGTGACTGAGTGAAAGAAATAGTGAGTGAGTGAGTGACAGTGATTGAGTGAGGGAGTGAGTGAGTGAGTGACAGTGATGGAGTGAGGGAGTGACCGTGATTGAGTGAAAGAAATAGTGAGTGAGTGAGTGAGTGACAGTGATTGAGTGAGGGAGTGAGTGAGTGACAGTGACTGAGTGAAAGAAATAGTGAGTGAGTGAGTGAGTGAGTGATGATGAGTGAGTGAGTGAGTGACAGTGATTGAGTGAGGGAGTGAGTGAGTGACAGTGACTGAGTGAAAGAAATAGTGAGTGAGTGAGTGAGTGACAGTGATTGAGTGAGGGAGTGAGTGAGTGACAGTGATGGAGTGAGGGAGTGACCGTGATTGAGTGAAAGAAATAGTGAGTGAGTGAGTGTCAGTGATTGAGTGAGTGAGTGAGTAGAGTGAGTGAGTGATGACAGTGACTGAGTGAAAGAAATAGTGAGTGAGTGACAGTGACTGAGTGAAAGAAATAGTGAGTGAGTGAGTGAGTGAGTGAGTGAGTGAGTGAGTGAGTGAGTGAGTGACAGTGATTGAGTGAGTGACAGTGATTGAGTGAAAGAAATAGTGAGTGAGTGACAGTGACTGAGTGAAAGAAATAGTGAGTGAGTGAGTGAGTGAGTGAGTGAGTGAGTGAGTGAGTGACAGTGATTGAGTGAGTGACAGTGATTGAGTGAGGGAGTGAGTGAGTGACAGTGACTGAGTGAAATAAATAGTGAGTGAGTGAGTGACAGTGATTGAGTGAGGGAGAGGAGTGAGTGAGTGACAGTGATGGAGTGAGGGAGTGACCGTGATTGAGTGAAAGAAAGAGTGAGTGAGTGAGTGAGTGAGTGAGTGACAGTGATTGAGTGAGGGAGTGAGTGAGTGACAGTGACTGAGTGAAAGAAATAGTGAGTGAGTGAGTGAGTGACAGTGATTGAGTGAGGGAGTGAGTGAGTGACAGTGACTGAGTGAAAGAAATAGTGAGTGAGTGTAGTGAGTGAGTGACAGTGATTGAGTGAGGGAGTGAGTGAGTGACAGTGATGGAGTGAGGGAGTGACCATGATTGAGTGAAAGAAATAGTGAGTGAGTGAGTGAGTGAGTGAGTGACAGTGATTGAGTGAGGGAGTGAGTGAGTGAGTGACAGTGACTGAGTGAAAGAAATAGTGAGTGAGTGAGTGAGTGAGTGAGTGAGTGAGTGAGTGAGTGAGTGAGTGAGTGACAGTGATTGAGTGAGGGAGTGAGTGAGTGAGTGACAGTGACTGAGTGAAAGAAATAGTGAGTGAGTGAGTGAGTGACAGTGATTGAGTGAGGGAGTGAGTGAGTGACAGTGATGGAGTGAGGGAGTGACTGTGATTGAGTGAAAGAAATAGTGAGTGAGTGAGTGAGTGACAGTGATTGAGTGACAGTGATTGAGTGAGGGAGTGACATGGTGAGTGAAAGAGATATTGAGTGAATGAGTGTGTGAGTGATATAGTGAGTGACAGTGATTGAGTGAGGGAGTGAGTGAGTGACAGTGACTGAGTGAAAGAAATAGTGAGTGAGTGAGTGAGTGAGTGAGTGAGTGAGTGAGTGAGTGAGTGAGTGACAGTGATTGAGTGAGGGAGTGAGTGAGTGACAGTGATTGAGTGAGGAGAGTGAGTGACAGTGACTGAGTGAAAGAAATAGTGAGTGAGTGAGTGAGTGAGTGAGTGAGTGAGTGAGTGAGTGAGTGAGTGAGTGAAGTGAGTGAGTGAGTGAGTGAGTGAGTGAGTGACAGTGATTGAGTGAGGGAGTGAGTGAGTGACAGTGATGGAGTGAGGGAGTGACCGTGATTGAGTGAAAGAAATAGTGAGTGAGTGAGTGAGTGAGTGAGTGACAGTGATTGAGTGACAGTGACTGAGTGAAAGAAATAGTGAGTGAGTGAGTGAGTGAGTGAGTGAGTGACAGTGATTGAGTGAGGGAGTGAGTGAGTGACAGTGATGGAGTGAGAGAGTGACCGATGATTGAGTGAAAGAATAGTGAGTGAGTGAGTGAGTGAGTGAGTGAGTGAGTGAGTGAGTGACAGTGATTGAGTGAGGGAGTGACATGGTGAGTGAAAGAGATATTGAGTAATAAGTGTGTGAGTGATATAGTGAGTGAGTGAATGAACAAAACAGGGTTAACAAAAAAAAATAATAATAATGATTAGCCTATATAGACAATTTCACAAGATGTAAACAACACTGGTCCAGAAGCACTTCCTGTTTCAGTTTTTTAACACTACATAAAAGCTGGGATAAAATACAACCAACAGAACATTTAAAACTGAATCAAAAAGTTAAACAAACATCTTTAAGATGTTTTCTTTACATGTGAAATAAAGAAAACAGTTACAAACTGAAACAGGAAGTGTTTCTGGACCAGTGTTGTTTACATCTTGTGAAATGGTCTATATTAATCCTTGATTTCTCACATCCTCACATTCAAATGGGAAGCAGAACCACCCTGTCACATCCCTTACCACCCGTCACAATAAAACATGTGACGGGGTGGTATGTGACGGGGTAGTAAATTTCAGCCTAAAATGGCCGCAGATCTCCCATGTGGTCAAGTTCCTCACCTAGCATACATGCATTCTATCTGAAATACATATATTTACGCATTAATGATATAAAATAAAAAATAAAAATCAGTTTTCCCTCTCTATCTTGCGTGACAGAGTGGTTGGTTTAAGCTTGACGGAACCTCCCTAACATGAAAAATCATCAAATAAAGAATGTAGAGGAATGTCAGTACTTGCCTGCTTTTCTTCTTGGCGGCAAAAAGGCTCCAATGATGTCACTTCCACTTTGTGATGTCATTTAAAGCAACAGTACATTATTTATAGATAAAACAAGTTAGTGTGACGGGGTGGTAAGTCAAAATGGGGGACACACACAAATACCAAAATATTAACAAAAAAATAAGATTTATTTTGAATAAAATATATCTTATGTGAAAAGGAACACACATATAATCCTAAATATAATAAATGTTTTTTAAAAATACATAACTTATTTGGTGATATTTCAGATGCAAATGTGATGTTGGTACAATGCGGACATGTGAAATCGGCTATGAACTAATGAAAAATTATTAAAATAGAATGTTATTCTTTTAAAAAAATGTTTTCATCATATATCATATTAACAAGAACACTTGTATGAACAACCTTAAAATTTGTAAACAGATTTTGGGACATGACATGTATGTGCCTTATGCATCTCATCAAATGTTGTGGACCCAAATGGCACCCGTTTCGTAGAATGACTCTACTAATGGCGATGGAATGTTCTCTGAATCGCAGAAGAACTGACAGAAGAGAAGGACTGAGGGTTGGACCAGGGAGCAAGTACTCGTTCAGGTTGTGGCCTTGATAAGCAAACGGACAGTTGAACACAACTCTTTTCTTTCCATTATGCTCCACCATATGGAATGTACCAGCTCTCTTTGGTGCAGTCCACTTGCTCAGGAGTGAGTTTTCGTGATGTACCCAGCTTGCTGTAACCTGACTATCTCCTCTTGGTAGGCTGCTGCTTGATCAGGATTCTTGTTCAGCCGATTCTCTATTCCTCTTAATTGTGGCAAGACAGCTTCTTTGGGAGCATGCAGACATGGCATATCTTTGGCACGTAGGAGAGAGGGTCGCGTAGCGCTGGATTCTGTCAACATCCACTCTCACGGTTTTGTCCTGGAGAAGTTGGATGGACTCTTTGTCTTGTCTGAGACCTTGTCAGTACCTTCTCGTTTCGATATGGAAGAATGTCCATTTTCCACAGTTTCTCCACATTCACATAAAGGTCGTTCAGTGGGCCGCAAGCTGGTGAAAAGACATTGCTGTGGGGAAAGTCTGCTGGTTAGTTCTTGCGCTGGGCCCTGTAGTGTCCATCCTCAAGCGTGTTCTCACAGCCGCAGGGCCACCAGGTGGACCCAGTCTGACTGGTTCTATGGGTGTGATGAGGTGAGGGCAGTCAGAACCAATGAGAACAACTGGTTTCACCTTGTGAAGGTAGTGGCAGGCCGGCAAGATGCTTGTACTTCTTCTGGAGTACCTTGACGGGATGAGTGTGCTCTGCTAAACCCAGGCTGCTTGGCTGTGAATGCGCTCCGTATCATGAAAGCCTTGACGAGGGTTAGCCACTGGAGACACAGTGAAGGTCACAGCCGCCCCGTGAAGGGTCTGTGTATCTTGCCTGACTGTGCGGAGAACCGATTCTTCCGTGGCTCTGCTCTGGTCATTTACATCATGTAAGGCCAGCAAGTGTTTCCTGTTACAAGATGGACAGAGGGCTTTCAGTGTGCAATTAGCAGCATGATGACCACGCCCACAGCGCCAGCATCTATTTTGGCCTTTAATCCAATTCACCTTCTGCTCTTTATTGAGTAACTTAAAGTTCTCACAGCCGCTGCAAGAAATGTGCTGTTGTTGTCGCTGCATGGACAGTAAACATTCACCCCTTCTCTCTTAGCAGCAATTGGTTTTGGTGGAACTGGTGATGCTGGGCTGGCCTTCGGTTTCTCTGTACCAAGGAGGATAGTCGTGGGTTTGCGGGGCTGTCTAGAGTCTCTCCTCAGCTCCCTCCTTGGCACTATCAACTTGTAACTCGTACTCAAGCCAGTCCGCAAAGTCCAACAATGTGTGAATAGTGACATGAAGAGGATGTGTGTACCTCTTGAAACTGGACCTGAGATCATGTGGCAGTTTGCTCATTAGTCTCGACACGTGGGATCCACATTCCAACTCTACATTGCCTTTCTGACCCAGCTGTTCCAACATACTGACCAGGGAACGCACTTGGAGTCTGAACATGCGAAAAGTTTTCACATCTTCACTTCGAATGTTTGGTCCATCCATCAGTTCTGCAATGCGTTGTAAGGCTAGCTGATGTGGTTGGCCATACATTTTATTGAGGGCTCTCATGGTGTTTGTGAAAGGAAAGTTTGAGTTACTGTATGAGTCTGCCACAAGCAAGGCTTCCTCCAACTTAAGATGGTCAGTGAGGATCTGATACTTGAATCGCTCTGTTGCATCCTCAGGCAAAATGTTCTCCAATGCTATTCTCAGTCTGAGAGAACTCCCTAGGATCAGGGGATGTCAGGAAGGGAATGGTTGGAGCAGGGCCTCTGTACATTTTCTCTTACTTTAATAAAGGCTGATAAAACTCTTGTCTGTGGCCTGGATGTGGATGTGGCATACTGTCTTGTGCTGTGTTCTTGAACTCTGACTGATAAGCTGGAAGGTGTTGGGAGGAACGAGGGTACCTGGGTTGAGGTGGGTCACTGTAACGTACTTGTAGTGGTACTCTATCATGTAGTGAGGAGGAAATGTCCATGTTTCTGAACTTCTCAGTTAATCCAATGCGCTCATCTACTGTAGCTGAGCACCGTTCCCTCATGACCGGTAGGTGGTGTTGGGGGGTTTGTCCGTGGGGCTGGAGTAGGACGGAAACGTTGTGGAGTCTCAGGGCTCACCACAGGAGAAAAGGGACCTGGAGATAGCACTGGTAAAGTCACTGGCCTGAAGGGGGCTCTCCTTTCTGCCTTAAGACTCTGAAGTTCATGATGTAACATAGCATTCTGTTGCTGCATCTCCTGTAATGCTGAAATAATCTCTGGAAGCTGGTTGGTTTGTAGCCGCAAGTCAGCGTCCTCGCGTTTCATCACCTGCAGCATGGATGTAAGCTTTACTTCCTTTTCTCTCTCCGCCCATCGTATCTTTCACTTTGCCATTCATCTCTCAGTGTCCACTCCTCAAGATCTAACTCTTGACTGACAGGAGAAGTCGATCGGGTCTGTGCTGGTGACTGAACTCTGCTATGGCTGAAGTCTGAGAATGGCTGTCGATGTGGCAATGGCGCACCAAGCTCATAATCCACTAAATGAGTCGGTGGGTTGATCCGTCTTCGTGGACGCACTTACAGGCACTTCTTTCTCGGGTTAGAGACATCACTGTAGCAATTCACCAATCCGGCTTGAAGGACCATGAAAAATCTTGTGAATATTCACTCTAATTGCTAGTTCAGGTTTGGCTGAAGGCTACAGTTTGTCCGGCCAGAACAATGATGTCTCACTCAGGATATATTCCAAATCGTTGGTTTATTAAAGGTGCATAAATGTGTGGTTCTGTAAATACAAAATACAGATATAAATATATATAAACGTATATAAAACACAAACAATATAAATGAACTTATTTGGTACAATACTGAAGAATAGTGGTGAAATACAATACGATATCTATGCTAATATACTTCAAAGAGTGGGAACGAATGTGTACGCTAATGCTGTACACGCGCTGTGCACGAGCTGTGCATCCGTGCATGGCTACTGCTGCATGTGCGGTCGAAGCCGAGAGGTAAACAACAGAGCGCATGTTGGGACCTGATTAAAATCATTAATGACCCGAATCATGTCCTCTATAGTGAGTATGAGATGATGCCCTCAGGCAGAAGGTACAGGTTACCAAACTGCAGACTAAATAGGTTTAAATTTTCATTTGTACCGCTCTCCATTAAAATACTGAACTATCAGTTAGGTGTGTGAGTTAGAATTTAGGAATCATGTTGTGTGTGACATTACTTAGGTAGATCATGTTGGAGGTGTCATAAATTTTTTAACATTAACAGAATGTGTGAATTTATGTAAATCACGTTATGTGGGTTATGTGTATGTATAATGTTATGTATACTGTGTTGCATCTGTGACTCGAATGCCAAAGATGAATTTCTCCGTCAGGAGACAATAAAGGCTAATCCTAATCCTATGTGCGCGACATGATATACGAGCATGCATTCGAAGATAAGGAAAAATATAACTATTAAATGAATGACATCAATATACATGAATGCCAGTAATGTCACAGCAGTAGAAAATAACTAATTAAACAACTTTAACCATGTAAACAAAGATACAGACGAATTAGCAAACACTGAGAATGTTCAACAATTAGTACTTATAGGGCCCTATGATTTCTGCGATCATGGAATTCGGAATTGGCAAATTAACGCAGAATCTAGTGTTAACGCGGAAAACTTTAACTTTAAAAGCATACTCTTTTTACGACTAAAATAACAGTCAAGATTATAAAATTAATTCCTAAAAATTAAAATGGAAAAAAACGGAATTCGGGGAAAAATAAAATGGATTTCATAGGGCCCTATACTTACAGTGTGATGCACGCACACGCACAATCAATAAATTCCTCTGATTTTGGCTAATGCACTGTATCTCAATCTAAAACTATATACACTTATTCAGCCGATCTATTTTTCCCTTCATTATCCGTCTACTCTCTTCCCCGTCACTTCGCGAACTCCGGTGGAAAGTTTTGGAATAGTCAATTTCTCACTGAAATGACAAGGGTGACTGGAAGAGTCCATGTGCCAAAGGGAGCACTTTTTACACTTATATTTAATATTTATATATAAACAATATGAATGTAAGCCAGAGGAGAACTGGCCCCAACTGAGCCTGGGTTCTCCCAAGGTTTTTCTCATTCAATCTGATGGAGTTTTGGTTCCTTGCCACTGTCGCCTTGCTTTGCCTGCTTTTGGCTTGCTTAGTTGGGTTTATTTAACATTTAATAATATTATTGATCTGTGTTGTACTACTTTCATGTTATCACTGTGAAGCTGCTTTGATACAATCTGTATTGTGAGAAGCGCTATATAAATAAATTTGACTTGACTTGACTTGATTATTTTTGGATGATGCTAATTTACAAACTTCCCGATCAGAATTCCAATAAAAACATTGACATGATGAGAGACGTTGCTTGTTCTGTTATCTGGACCTGGACATTTTTACTGGGGTGGCCAAGATGGGGCACAGAGCTAGAGTGGGGTGGCCAATCACATAACAAAGTTTAATGTGTATATACAGTATACGCAGCCGACCGTGGTTCTAATCCCGGACCCCGAGCCTTTGCTGCATGTCACACCCCCTCCCATGACTTCCTGTCTCATAACTGTCAAATAAAGGTGTCTATGCTGTTAAAAATACATACAGTAGGTAGACAACCAGAATGTGTTTTTACTGCTGCAGTTTTGCCGCGGCAGTAAAAGTTGAGGTGTATTTGCTGCCTTTGGCCGCTAAGAGGCGGTACAATCACAGACTTTGAAAAGTGTCTGTTTTTTGTGTAATCTACAGCTGCGCCGCGGCTCTTTCAGAGCGATTGAAAGTTGGTAGCAGATTAATTCAAGTGAAACTTAGTTATATTAATTCATTAATCACAATACTGAAATTAAATTGAAAACATTGCAGTCGAAACATATTAGGCTACATCAATGAAACTTTACAATCGTATAAGACAATAGAGATCGCTAAAGTGACGTCACCAGTGACGTTTTACCCAGTGGTGAACGCAAAGCATTTTGGGAATCCGCGGCACAAACAAGGTGCGTTCCATTCGAACAGGGTCCCTGCGCAGTGTTCACTGCTCCCTACTCCCTGAACACGGTATATCAGTTGAAGTGGACTTCGCTGACGATAACCGCTCATTTGGAATGCCCTGCAAACGTCATCAAAGAAACGACGGGGTTGCGCAGATTATGATATTAGAACAAATAGATATAGGCTTACATTAATATTTTAATTTAATTTAATATCACATTTAAAAGAGCTGTATGTAAGATTGTGGCCAAAACTGGTACTGCAATAACATTCAAAATACCGTAGAGCAGTGTATCCCCTTCCCCCGACTCGAGGTTGCCAGATAGGCGTCAGGATCCAACATTTTTTTTATCTGACACATTTGTAGCGGCTGACTGGTAGATCGGTGGAGGGTGGAGCATCATACCAAAACACAACATGACAACATCAACATCAGTTGAGGGCTGCAACTTTACTTTTTAAATGACAATATCCTGGCTGGACTACTGTTGTCAGTGATATAAGTATTTGAAATGAACATGATTTCTTAATGTCTAGTGATATATCAGGGCCATTTTATGATTATTTTAAATAAATTTCTTACATACAGCTCCTTTTAAAATATATACACTACACAATAATAAATAAAAAAACTTTAAGTAGCCTAACTTTAAATAAAAGTTTATACTTACTTGACTATTGCTGCTATTATTTGACTATTAACAGAATTGAAGCTCTGTTGTAATTGTCATGCATATGAAAATAAACTAAACTTTTAAAATAAACTTTTATTTTGGTCAATTATCTGTGTATGTGTTTTTAATCAATGGTCATATAACGTTAATTGCATAGCGGTCTCGTGTTGCCCTTCTTCCCGCGCACTGACGTTAACGTTATAGTAAACACTGCTGAGGTAAATAAAGTAAAGAAAAATGGCTGAGCCTCACCCACTTCTCGCGGCTTTTACTTTGTCATATATATTTATAATCCGTAATGAATATGAAAGAAGACAGCGAAGACGACGACTTCGTAAGAGACTGCTTCTGGCCATGACGCTTGAACGAGTGAGTCAAATTGCTAATGTAACGTTAGCTCCACCACCTGGACAGATTTGTAACTTGCTAAGTTTAGCACAGTGAAAAGGTCTTATATGAATAATATTGATTTATTGCCAGAAACCATATAAAAAGTGAATTTATGTTAAATTATTATCAAGTATAATTAATTAATAATAAATTAACAAATCAACTTTTTATATGGTTTATAATGAATTCATAATAATTTGACATAAACTCACTTTTTCTTTGGTTTCTGGCAATATATATCTACATTTTTTACACAATATAACGCTAGCCCAGGTAATAAACATGTATATAAGCATATACTTTCATATCAGTAACACTGAATAGAATAAAGGATGTTGATTAATGTGTGGCCCTGCATCTAATTTTGTAGGATGTAAATCCCGCAACCTACATTCAAATGAACCCTACTGTGCCAGTGCTTCGTCTGTTTTTTGATGAAGAAAATGACCCCAGACCTCATTATTGGCCTAAGTCGTCGAATCCCTGAATGCACTCCTGAGCATGCTTCATGAGGATCAACACCATGGCTGGGGGCAAACCATAAAGGTGCTGGTATTTATCTTCTGGTTGGCTTGCGGTACCTCCTACAGAGTTGTGAGCCGGGCATTCTGTATACCCAAGACCACAGTCTTCCGCTCAGTAAGAGAGGTACTTGGGTCCCTCCTACAACACAGAGGCAATATAATAAAACTCCCATCCACAGAAGATGCAAGGAAGGCAGTAAGTGAAGGGTTTGCCAGGTTGGCGAATCACCAATGCTTTCTTGGGGGCTTTGGGTGCTATAGATGGTTGCCACATTCGCATTAAAGCCCCAGTGAGAGATGCCAACTGTTACTTCAACAGAAAACTCTTTCATTCTGTTGTATTGCAAGCAATCTGTGACCACACTAGCAGGTTTATTGATGTGTTCTGTGGTTACCCTGGATCAACACATGATGCCCGAATCCTGCGTTTGCAGCCCAGTTTACCAGCTTGCGGCATACCCACCCCGTGGACACTTTTTGTTAGGTGATGGAGGATATCCCTGCATTGATAATCCCATCAGAATTATCACACTTTACAGGGAACCACTCCAGGGACCAGTGCAGGCCCGGTTCAATAGATGCCATTCCAGGGCAAGGTGCATTATTGAGACTTCTTTTGGCAGGATGAAGTGTCGATGAGAGGCCATCTTTCTTCAGACTCTTCCTCTGGACCAGCTGGTTGTCCCAAAAGTGGTAGTTGCCTGCACAATGCTGCATAACATATGCCTTGGAGTTGGAGATGTTGTGGAGGATCTAATGGAGCCTACCAGACCATCCACTGTCATGTGGCAGAGTGTAGAGGATCAGCCACAAGAGATGAGCTTGCAGCCTTGGTTTCAGCTCCTGTGCAAAGACACATTGTCCTGCAACACCATGACTACGACTAACATTTTCAAAAAAAAAAAAAGAAAAAAAAGACCTTTTAGATATTATTGAATTGAGTTATATTTTAATAGAAGATTGAATGATTATGTGAACAAATTGCATTGTTTTAAATTTTACTTGTACATACTCAACATATATACATTGACAGCTTTACATTAACAGCTTAACAATTACATTGTATTCAATTTTACTTGTACATACTGAATCTGATTGTTACTGCATAGCGAGTAAATTTGAATAAACATAAATACATTAACAGCTACATAAATACAGTTCTCCAATAAATAAACTAATAAATAAACATTTGTATGTGTGTTTGTGTATGAACCTCAATAAATATGACAAACTTACACCATTGACAAAAGATATAGGAAAAGAAGAATGCCTTAGAGACAGAAAGTTATTTTTTCAAAAAAGACTCAAAGAGAGTTAAAAACCTCTCATTAAAGTTGGCAAATTGTTTCTGCCGTTCCTCCTTCATGGCAGATTCCTCCCTGAGGAAATCAAGAATTTCAGCTGCCGCACGTTTTTTGCGCCTGGTAGGAGGAATGCCGGATTTGATGGAAGGGTCAGGGACTGAGGCCGCAGGAGAAGGGTCGGTGACTGAGGCCGCAGGAGAAGGGTCGGTGACTGAGGCCACAGGAGAAGGGCCGGTGACTGAGGACATAGGAGAAGAGCCGGTGACTGAGGACATAGGAGAAGGGCCGGGACGGAGGCCATAGGAGAAGAGCCGGTGGCGGGAGGCCATAGGAGAAGAGCCGGTGACTGAGGCCACAGGACGTGGGCTGGTGAAAAAAGTGGGTGAACTGACGGACAGGTCCTCATTTGAAAGTGACGACATCATTAGTGGTGGTGTCATTGATGCCTTCTGACCAATCGCCTCATCCATGGCATTAGACCATGGCCACGAGGTTGCCGTTTCCTCCCTGTCTGTCTCTTCCTGAGCCAGTTGGTGGGTACTTCAATTCCTAGAATGAATGCATGAATGAATGTGTGTATAGTTATTTTAATTAGTGTATATTATATATTAAAACACAGTATTAAAAGGACTATTCTATTTACTCCACATAGTTGGACGCACAAGCTGATAGCTACTATAATGTCTTACCTTGTACTTTTTTTCAAGTTCTCCCACTTCCTTGCTGCCTGCTGGACAGACACCTTGCCCTCTAGTCCCATCTTTTGAATCACTGTTCTGTAACATAGAATGGAAATGAGTTAGCTACATGTATATGTAAACAAGTCACAGCTCAAATAAGTAAGTAATTTTATATTCTAATTATCAATAACACTTAACATAACACTTAATTATTAATTAGTGTTAACACTTAATTTTTATATTCTATAATTATCAATTTATATAACACTTATATAACCAACTCCCATCCACATTTTGCTGCGATTTCTCTTCCCTGTAAAGAGACGCTCGTGCCTGCTCCTTAACTGGATAAAATCTAGAGTTTGTTCTCTAGACCCTAAGCACACAAACAAACAAACAAACAACACACACACAATGACAAATTTATCTAAGCACTATTTTACAGCTACCTGAAATAAAATCACTTTAAGTTAACGTTACTTCACAAACTAGCTAAGCTGGCTACATTCTGAGGTAAATTGTTATGATAAGGTAAATTCTGAGGTAAATTGTTATGGTAATCGTTTATAAAGTCCCTAGGACATACAAAAAATAGCATATGTAAATGTAATATTCACCCCAATAACCATTAAAAAATACTGTAATTTGTATAATAATGACAAAATGTATGCATACTTACACACAAACATAAACTCCTCCATCGTTATTTACGACCGCTCTGACTGGTGATGACGTGACGCGCAATGACAGTTGGGTAATTCCGCTCTCCACTTCCTGTGAAGTGTATGTATCGATGTTCACTTATTCCCTACGCCGTTTGCAGTGCCCTTCGAACTGAACATGTTCGTTCCCTTCGGATTGGAATCTCACTTAAGATGGCGAAATACCCTGTGAAGTCCACTTCGCAGTTCACTAACGGTTCAAATGGAACGCACCTACAGTGTACAAGCTGTACAAGATGCCGTCTACCTGCTGTGTTGTTAACTGTAATTATCAATTACGTTGACTATTAGGGACAAGGAAATTTATTATTTGTCAAATTCGAATGACGTTTTTATAATTAATGACCGTATGAGTGAGTTTAATTTGTTCATTGATCAACGTTAATCTAGTAAATGATCTAATCCACTGATTACTGCTGTGGTAATATAAACACCCTCCCAATAGCATACAGTTTCTTTTTAGCCTTAAAAGTAATTTATTCTAAGTCAAATTAAAATTATATAGTTGTATACATCACTTGTGATGGTTATTTTGTATAGATATGGCCAGGCGTGCAGTTTACCAATAACATTAGATCAACTGCACTACGCACGCCCGCGGCCCACAAGCGACATCACAGTAGTCAAGCGACACACAGCTACAAAGTCACTGGCGGTGAGAATGGGGCTTTCGACTGGCAGTGGCATACACGCACACTCCAGCATTGCAATCTTGACAGGAATTCTGACTACATGCAAATGACAGAGAGCGATGAGTGTGGAATAGCATACATTTTGAACGGACAAGTTTTCTGCCCCACTTTTACAATCTCCAGGTCCTGGACCCACCCATCTGTAAGAAAAGACTTGGGCCTGCTGCAGCGACTTGAAGTTACTGAAAACTTTGTGTGTCTCGTCTGTATGCTCTAACATTTAATATAGTTGTGTATGGGTGCTGGAAGTTGGGCAACAGGTTGACGTCTCCTGGCCAGTCACTATGCTCATAAGGATCCAGTCCTTTGATTCCCTTTATTTTCTCTTCATATCTCGTCTTTGCATGCATTAGGATTTAGCTCCGACCAGTGCTTGAAGTGGGAGAAAAGGGGTACGGTACTGGCTTGCATTGGCAAATCATGACATTTGACATTTCTACAGTGAAAAAAAAACAAACAAAAAAACTAGGAAATATTGCTGGTACAACAACAATTTATTGTTATTTATTAACAACATAAATGTATTTAAACAAGTAGTGTGTGCGTCCATTTCTTTACAAAGAAATTCTCTTTTTAGAAGTTGGTCAGTAATAAACTTGATTCTTGATGTTTGTTAAGATTGGAGGTATACAACAATTGCATGTAAACGGTAAACAACAACAACAAAAAATACGGCTCTGATATTGTCTTTTCAGTCATACTTCGATATGTTTACAAGACAGCAAACATTAACAAAAAGTACACTCGGGTTTGATTTGGGCACCTGTCTGTGGCTATTACATAAACTAAAAGAAAGCTTTTATTCTGACTAGTTTGCTCGTTTTATTTATTAATAAAACATATAGTTTTACTGAATAATTAAGAGAAGTTTAAATGGCTAAATAAATATTTTTGAGTCTTCATTTCCTTTTCTGACGTAGCCTACTCCAGTTCTTGTTAAAACACACTAGACATGCAAATTATGTGCATTTTGGACACTTTTTGTGTGAAATCATATTTATTTTCTCCATCAAAAGTGTGCTTTCACTTGAAATGAGCATAGCACAACACAAATAGACTCTGCCCGAACCTCCACTTGCTGCTCACGCGCCGTTCCTCCGCGCGGTGTGACGACACTCACTGATTAACATGCAAACCGGAAAAATACGTGCTGATCAACGCTTGCGGTGGCCACGATCAGCTCCAGTAGCTGTATCGTGCCGCAGATGTGCAGTGTAAATAAGGGTTTAAACGGCCGTCACACTTTTTCTGTCAGTTGTATAGACTATACCGGCTGCATCAGCGGTACGCAAGAAACAGTGCAGGTATGCTTAAAAGAGTAAAATGTAGAAGTGCTGGTACTGCGTACCGGTCAGTAATGCCCCACTTCAAGCACTGGCTCCGACAATGTTATCTTTAGCCCGCTGCATTTTGTACGATTTATTTTTTTCTTGTCAGAACGCAAGCCTGCTATGCTAGCCCATGTAAACTGGCCAAACATACCCATAATTCTTTACGTTCTGATGACGTCTGCCGCCCATTTGGTCACATATCCTAGCGATCTCTATAATGCATTAACAGGCTAACGATAGCTGTGTGGTTAACGCTTTCATCCTCAACATCATGGACCTCCAAACGATGCAAGATCGAACCTCATTACATGCTGTTGGCCGACAGATTTTATGTTTTACCGTTCTTGAAGCTTAAATAGGTAGCTGTTTATTAGCAAGTTTATTAACTGTTTATTTACTTAAAGCGTCCGACATAATTTGCCACTTCTCATTGAGAGCTGAGGTCGCAGATAAATTCAAGGTTAACACTGTAGCCGCTGTACTTGGGGACAGGTGGGACGTCCCCACCACTTTTTGCCAGGGTCGATATTGTCCCCACCACTTTTGAAATCTTAGCTAACAGTGGTGGGCTGTTAGGGCCATCAGGGCCTTCTCTGCTGGCCCTGTCAAAATATAATATAATATAATATAATATAATATTAATAAATTTATAAAATATATATATATTTTATATTTACGATTATATTTCCTGAAATAATATGGTTACTCTGTTGAGGCTGAGCTGTATTTTCCATATATGGTCATCTAAACGCCTCACAGCTCCGTGGACCAGCACTAGTAGAACAGCTAGCCTTCCGTTGAAGCTGCCATTTCCCATTTGATCTTAACTTTGACTGACGTGTATCATTAGCCAATCAAATTTTGATGCGCAGTGACAGAACGCCCAGGGGGCAGCGATGTGTATCGGCGCTGAGCCCTCGCTGATGTCATCAGCCGTTTGAAAACTCGGCGGGGTTTGAGCGTGAGCAACGTCATAAACGTCAGCTATGCCCTAATGTGCTTGATTCGCGACCATTCCAGTGTCCAACGCATCAGTTGAGCGATCTTTCTCCGCTCTCAAGCACATAAAAAGGTATTTAAGGAATACAACTGAACAAACACGACACTCTGCACGACTCTCTCGTCTCATCTATTGCTATAGGAGCTGCTCATTCATGACGCACAACTGCATGAGGAGGTCATTGAACGTTTCATTAGAAATTATCGGAGGATGTATTTTATTTACAAGTAATAAATGAGTGTTAGGCCGGTGAAACCCTGGCTTCGTGGCGTGTGCGTGGCGTTTCTGTTGCGTGTCAGCTGCGTCACGTTTTCTGTGTCTTTGCCATTGACTGTAAAAAATAGGTCTTTGCACACTAATAACGTGTCTGACGCGGCGCTGTCAGCACTATTGACAGCAAAATAGACTACAGAATACTTCGTTCTGTATTGACAGGACAATATTCGAAAATTATATTTATTTATTTATAAATTATATTTGTAGGCCTATCTGAATGTCAAAACCTAGACTTTCAACCATCAAAATGAAATTTATAAATATGTATTCGTGTACAAAATAAATAAAATATAAACAACTTTTCCTATTCTATTTTGCCTGGAAACGCTTCAAACATGCTTGCGTGTCGCGTGGAAAATAGGCGTCGGTTCTATTTCTAGCATGCATGCATTTTCCGCGCGCGGGTGTGTGTGTTGTTTAGTGTGTGTTGGGGGGGGGGGGGGGGGGGGTCGTTACTGAAGGCCCTGACTGAGACCCCACGGCACGTGACTGGCTGAACAGCATTCGTTTCATTTGTTTGTTAAATTAGAGGCGATCTAGCGCTGAAATGTGTTGTCTTCACTTCTGCCACTGGACCATTACTGCACATACACAGAATAGGCGAATCTGTGCATTTATTCACATTAAAATTCACCACATTGAAAACATATTAGATCTCATATGACCAATTAAACCCAAAGTACCATAACATTTTTGGTCGGACATCACATTTGTATACATTTTATTTATTTACATCAGTAAGCTACAGGAAATCGTCTTTGAAGACATGACCTTCGCGAAGAGAAAAAGAATAAATGCTTCATTGTACCCAGCACTTTTGAAAATGCCCTTCCGTCTCTATCCCCAGCACATTTCAAACCAAACTGACGCCCATGACTGTAGCTAAACAAATTCATAATCACAATGCTGAAAAAAGTAAATTCAAATGAAATAAATGTGAAGTAAAAAAAGGCCTCTATTATTCCATCAAATTTAAGTAGGCACACTTCAACATTAGGCTGTGTGCCCAGTTTTTCTATAATTTAGAAAGGCTATTTCAATAGGTTATACTTGTCTTTTACTTTGTGTTATTCTAATTTGTTAGTAGATGTATTAAATTAAACCAAATGATCATAAAATTAAAACATTTTCAGGGCTTGGAGTTAGGCTACTAAACCATGTTAGGCAACTGCATTTGTGTTTAAGCCTATGGTTTAAGCATGCCAAAATGCCTACCGCGGCAAAAATAAACCAGTCGCATTAAAGTCGGAACATTGCGGGATATTGTGCAAAACAGCAGCAATTGCTGTATTTTAAAATGTAAATTTACTATCTGTTTATTAAAAAAATGCTGTCTCTCTGCTGATATGACCTGGGGGTCTGTTTTCATCCAAACGATTTCTGTCAACAATAGTGGAATGATTCAAACTGAATGATTCATTGATATAATGTGATAAATAATAATTAAAAGCAAAAAACTGTTTAAATTCATATTGAACAACAATAAAATTAGTAGCCTTATTATTATTTTCGTGTGTTCCTCATCCTGGAACTGTTAAATGAAGAGGTGTTCATGGTCTGACGACAGTTCAATTTGTAAAAGAAGTTCTGATAAAGTTATGTGGCACTAGCCTTTTGTTTTACATGGCTGTGAAATGTGAATGGGGTTGCACACGTGTTAATCAAAGGTGAGAAAAACATTATGAAACGATCAGAGGTGCCGTTATAGGTGCCTATTCAAACCGCGGGCACGTGCCCTCTCAGATATTATGAGGCAAATTTATTTAAAATGTAGCCGACTTATATAGGCTAGGCTATACCTGTAGGCTACATATTTTTATTAGCCTATTTATTTAAATACACTGTAGATTACGTAAAAATACGGTACAATGTACCATACAAATTTGAAGGATTTTTCCATTTTTCCGTATTTGTCTTTGTTTTTTGTCTAAGCTTGCGTTTTTTTTGTTTTTTTTTTTTTAAGTTGGATTTTGGGTGTGTGGATATTCTGACACTAATGTGGTAAAACCCGAAAATTATGTTTTTCTAAATGTCAAATAAGCTGTTAACATAACTTTAACGTTAATTAGTTAGCCTACCATCTGGCATGTTAGGCACATGAATGTCTTGAGTAGGCCTAGCCTATTTTTTACAGATATTTCTTCCAAGCGCACCCGGTAACCAGTTGTGATAAAGTGCAGTAATGTTATGTTACTAACGTTAGTGTTTTTGGAGCAATTGAATACCTTCAAACAAAAGCTACCCAAGGAATTGCTCAAGAAAAGTTAAGGCCAGCTTTAAAGTTTTACAAAAAGATAAACCATGTTCAATCTTGTAGCCTACATATTGTTCGAAAGAAAATGATATAAAAACACCAGCCTAATCAGTAGCTGACTTGAGTACGCTCATGGCGTTTAAAAAACGTGGCACTCCCATTGAAAAGAATTGAAAACATATGCCAGGCGTGTGGAAAAACGCTTTGGTGGACACACAGCCTTTCAAGTGGGGATGCCCATATTTGCATTTGAATGTTGTGTTACATTCTAAAACATTTAACGTGACTACGCACACACACAACTTGTGTGACATTTTGATGTTATAAGCACACATGCACACACACACACACAGACACACATGCACACACACAGGGCTTACATTCTGTTTGACTGTGTTATTGTTGCAAACATGCTGCTCTAAAACTAATTGCCCCTTGTAGGATTAATAAAGTTGATTGAATTGAATACTTACCATTAGGCTACTTTGCGAAATTGCAATTCAATACATTATTTTCAGTGGGCCCTAATAAATTTGTGGGGCTGTAATTTCAGTGTGCTATATACAACGCTATATATTCAATTAAAGATCAAGAGGTCTGGTCTCTATAAGGTATAAGGTATTTCCTTTCGGAGGTCCGTACAATTATAAAAAAATGTTTTAATTTTTTTGGTTATTTGACTAATTCAACATGCCAGAGAATAAAGTAAGCACTGATTTTAGAATAGGCCCTATATATATATATATCATATAGTATATATATAGTATATATATATATACACACACACGTATATATACACATATGTATATATATATATATATATATATATATATATATATATATATATATATATATATAATAGTATATACATATATGTATATATATATATATAACATACTGTATGATGAAGTCATTTTTTAAGTTATTTTCCACCTATCACAGTCCTCAAGTATCTCTGGTTATTTTAACAGGTCTATTTTTAATCAGTAATTATGTTCAGGATAGGGTACACATGTTCTAAGAGCTATTTCCTTGTAGTGGATTTAAAAACCTCTCTTCATAAGTTAGATAACAAAATTCAACCACTCACTCTCAACTCATCCAATAGAATATTAGGATGCCTTGTGATTTATGAAAATGTGCAAAATGTGATTTTCAACCCAGACAGTATTCATGTCCAAGGCCCTGATAAAGATATAAATTGAAACGTTGGCTTTGATTCAGCATACATTACATTTATTTAAACCAAACAGTTAAGACTTATTCCAGACCAAATATAACTTGTACATAATTATAATTGTACATAAACAGTTGTAACAAACCAAACTTTAACTACAAAAATACCATTAAACAAATTCATCCATCTTAACATCAGATGAATTCTCCGTGTTTTGGTGATTGGTAGCAAAAAGTTTAATGAATCTGTCCATGTCAAGTGCCTTGGCTCTTCTAGACTCATGCTCGAGAACACTGCCAGGTTGCTCAGTCTGTCATCTGGTCATTGTTGTGCGCCAAATGGGTCTTGATGCGCTTCAGAGCTGAGAGCTGCTGCTACTTGCCACAGTGTACAATCAGAAGAACATAAACTGTTGCTCCATCTCATGTAAGAACTACAGTAGCTTTGAACTACAGTTATTCCTGATGCCATTCACACCCCCTACACTGTGGGCTGTTTTATATTGCCTCCTGAAATATAATAAGGATTTATTGCTGAATTTACTGATTTTCTTGCTGATGTAATGCCAAAATATGATCATTTCCTTATTTGTGGGGATTTAAATATTCATGTCTGTTGTCCATCCAGTCAATTCAGTTAAAGGGGGGGGTGCTGCAGTGGTTCTAAGTCAATCTTGCCGATAGAACTTTCTCTGTGATGATCAATGATCTCTCATCTTCTCGAGCCCTATTTTCCTCTGGTGTGCCACAGGGTTCCATCCTTGGCCCGGTTTTATTTTCCTCTGTATATGCTCCCCTTAGGTTCTGTGATATCCCGGCATAATGTCTCTTTCCATCTGTATGCAGACGACGTACAAATCTATCTGCCAGTTGCCCAGAACTCCCCAGACACACAATCCATTCAGACATGTCTGGATGACATTAAACATTGGCTGTCACAAAATCTGCTCTGTCTAAATGTATTCAAAGACTGAATTTATCTTATTTGATGCCCCTGAGCCCAATAAAGGCAGCTCCCCATCTGGCACCCCTGACCACCCACCTCAGTTTTGTAGTCAGGAATCTTGGGGTGATTTTGGACAGTAGTCTAAAGCTCGATATATAGATAGACTCTGTGATCAGGGCAAGCTTCGTCCGATTGGCCAAAGTAAAACTGTTCCTCAGCTGTAGTGACCTTAGAAAACAATCCACGCTTTTATTAGTTCACGCTTGGATTACTGCAATGTAAAAATCAGGCCTCTCTGCACCATCTACAGCTTGTCCAGAATGCTGTGGCAAGGTTTCTTACCAACACCCGTAAAACATGACCACATCACTCCTGTCCTGCTCTCTCTCCACTGGCTTCCAGTACAGTTAAGAATTCAGTTTAAGATCTTACTTTTTGTTTTTTGCTCTATCCATGGCCTTGCACCTGGTTATCTGTGTAATATGCTGACCCTTTATCAGCCCAGCAGAGCCCTGCGCTCTTCTGAACAACATCTGTGGTGGTCCCAGGATCCAGGTGCAAAAAGTGGGGTGATCGTGCCTTTGCAGTAGCGGGGCCGAAACTATGGAACGCGCTGCCTCTGGAATTATGCTCCATCATGGACCTGCCCCTGTTCAAGGCCAGGTTGAAGCACCAAATTAGATCGGCTTCTGACACTTGATTGACAACTGATTAGCAAAATGATTTTATAGAAGTGTTTGTATTTTTTTTTTTTGTATTGTATTGTTGTTTTTGTCCTGTACTTTTTCTTTTTCCTGTTCCAGCGCTTTGATCAACTCATGGTTGTTGTAAAGCGCTATAAAAAAAAATTTGATTTGATTCATTACATGCTGCACTGCTAACCGGGAGGGCTATGGCTATCTTGCGCAGACGAAAAGCTTGTGAAAAACATCCGTATGAGGTTCAAGGAACACTGCAAGTTCAACAATACTGGACAAGTTTGGCATTCCACTTTGCTGTTTCCTTTGCAAAAGCCTCTTTGTCTGGTGGAGTTCATGACTGAGATCTTCAGAGTCACTTTCATAAATTTCTCCCAGTCTACAGACTACTTCCTCTTGAAGGAAACATGTGCTTTTGGGGTCCAAAGCTTGTATTCCTCTCATTATTTCACAATTGTCTTTAGAGAAGGGCCTGTCTAACTTCTCCAAGTATGGTGTCCACAATGGGGTAGAAGATTGTCTTCCGAAAGGAATCCTTGTCACTATCGTTACATTTGAGCTGACCCAAAGTAGAGGTTATGACAGACCCACCAAATCTGGAATTTACTTTTTGAGAGCTCTTTTTCTCCTCATTTTCAATGTCTATATTGCACTTTGTGGCAGTGTCTACAATAATTTTCCACAGATTGTCAACAAATGTTTCACCTCTGTACTCCTGAAATGAGTCTTTGAGTGCCCTTACTAAATCCACTGCCATGACAAGGTCAAGTGAAGGAGATTGGAGGGTGTCAGACAGCACCTTTGCATCCCCAAGGAGCCTTCGAAAGGTTGCAAGAAGACTGACAAAGCTTAGGTCTAGCTGAGTCAGCAAACTTCAAGCATCTACAGATCTTTCCCCACTATTTTCTGTAGCAATGTCATGCAGAACACGAAGTGCAGCAGGTAAATCGGTGCATTAGATTCTTGCAGGCCAAGTATCTACATGCCCATCTCGTGTCACTGAGCTTCTGCAACTCCCTCGGCTGACCTTCATACATTTCCTTTTTTCACATCCAGCCACTTCTGGTGGACAGAGACCCAGACATATACACACAAAGCTTCTGCAGTTGTGCGAAAAAAGCAATCAGCCTCTGCGACTGCCTTCACTGTATCAATGAGTACCAAGTTCAGGCAATGTGCATTACAGTGACATAAACTGCATGTTTTGCGCTAGACTTTATTCTGGCTGCCACTCCAGAGTGTTTTCCACTCATTTCCGATGCTCCGTCTTAACCTTGTCAAACAAGATTGTATCTGTACTCAAGTCCATATCTTTCCAAACAGTGGATGATTTTGTCCTTGAGTCCTTCTGCATCTAATCGTGTGGCTTGTTGAAAGTCAAGAAACTTTTGTGCACTGCCCCATTGTAGTAGTACCTGAAGTACCAGTGAGAGTTGCTCCTTCTTTTTCAGGTCTTTGGTTTCATCAGCAATAACAGAGAACACTTCACTTTGCTTCACTTTCTGAATGATTCTCACGGACCATATTTGCCAAGCATTCTAGGATTTCATTTTGTATTACACTTCTTGTGTACTTGGCATTCTGCTTTCCTTTAATTTTTTTTCTGTACTGACTGGGTCATGCTTTGCAATCATTTCCAAAATTTCCAGAAGTTTCCTGTTATGCCGATTCTGTTCTCACGGTGACATCCCGTTGTCCAATGTTTTGTGTTGCCGTCAAAAGAAGTACTTCAGTCACTGTTTTAATATATTTTCTATTCTCTTGGACTTTCCTGTTGTATGTGTTTTGTAAGGCTGGTGCCAGGATGTCTGGTTGACCTCAATGTGGAAAAAGGTTCACACGGGAATCAACACTTGAAATGTCTCTTGAATGTATAACTGCCTTTTGCACACAGTAGGTCACAGAAACTTTGGAGATAGCACACAGAGCAGTTCACACTTCACACACACACTATCTCCCCCACAACCCCCTTCTCCTCCTCACCTGAAATACACTAAAAACTTATGCAATGTAATGTGTGTACAAAATGTAACTATTCATGTTTGGTGTTTTTTGAAGTGTCACAGTGCACCTGGTAAAATGGTCTCCATTCTCCCTTTTGTAATGAAAAGCTAAAAGAAGTTATGAAACATGAGGAAGGTGATGTGTCCCTTAACAGCTTCATTCTGACTACCTCCTATATGTAAAATCAGGCAGACATCACAATGTGAGCTCCTGAATACACAACCAAGCAAATGGCCTGTACCCAATATGTTGGGGGATTTCAACTAAACCCATGTTTAAGGTCTGCCTCTATTTAAGGGGTGCAGCGGGAGAGCTCAGGGCTGCGATTCTGTATTCAGATCAGCCCGTGATGTTGTGTCTTCTAGACTCAGCTCATGTAATATGTTGGGGAAAAGTTTCTTTGTTCTTTGAAGCATTTAATGGTTTGCATTGATTATCTTGACTTGTGGAATTGTAATAATACATTTACCTGACAATAAATTGTTATACTTGATTATTCTAACATACTTTGACTATATTTTCATTAAGTTAAAAGGAATAGTCAAGCATTAACATATTAAATGATGCACAGATATCATTGATAAACCCTTTTCATTTTATGGAGTCAGATGAAACGAATTAACACATAAGATTAAATGTGATGCATTTAACTAAAATTCACTTTGCCATGGAAAAGACGGAACACGCTTGAAACCTTCGCCACGATTCGGAATCCGCCATTGGACCGATTTCGTGGCCCTCTTTACAGTGGTGACCTAGCGACGTGATCGCAACAGATGGATTTTCGCGAGAAACGTCCTTTCCAGCAAAGTATGGGAATCTAAATCAACAAGAGGTTTGAACTTCTCTTTATTCTGCGGCTCTGGTAAGTCAACTTTTTCTAATCTTTTGAAAAGTTTTGAGAAAATGTTGTTTGCCATGTGTCACAGGTTAACCTGGTGACTCTATAGACTTGGACTTACAAACATATAGCCATTTCACTGATACTGTGCATTGCCGGCAATATTAACATCTGTGTACACGTCAGGAAGGTGTTATGGATCTTTTGTTTTGTTTAGTCTGAAGTTTATTACTGCTGTGTTTGATTATAGTTTTCAAACTCTTTAAAGTTTTTCTTAAAGTTGTTTTCTATTTTCATAAATGAAGAATGCCAGAACACACAATAATTCATATGATAATTTACCTTTATTTTTTTTCACAAACCTTGTTGCAGTTAAACTTCCTGGTTCACACTCTGTACAACCAAACTAGGGCTGTGAATCTTTGAGTAGACAGTGAATTCGAATTTTATTTTATTGATTTCATAGGTTTTCTAGTTCTATTTCAAGAAATCGATTTGTGCAAATTCAGTAACGATTTCAATTCTATGCGATTCACATCCAAATTTTGATGCCGATTCCAATTAATACGATTCTTAATTTTTTATATGCATTATAGTATTATTTCAAATGCTTCACCCAATGGGTCTTTGTCTGGGTTTGAATTACACAGCGGCCTTCAGGGGTCAGATAGTGGGGATTTTGTCCATTGTTAATGTTAGTTCATGTTGGTTTTTAATTTTAATAAATATATTATTATAAAAAAAATTAAATGGCCTATCGATTAGCATTTGTAAACTGCAATTCTTTAAAAAAGGCTTTTAAAGATTGCATTAAATGACTACATGCACAAATTAATGGAGACCTTTCATCAGTTTCATTTTGCATCCTTCTCAGTGCACTCGTTACATCTTTTCACTGCATTTTGCTTGCTTGTTCGGTCCCGCATAGCTCTCATGTACAGATTTTTCGAGCAGTCTCATGATTGAGCTCTCCAGCTCTCTATCAAGAAAGCAATAGTTTTAAGGGCAAACCGTCTCTAAGCCATTGACAAAGCTGCCATGCCATTGCTGTGGTCACTACTGAATAAAACGCTTTCATTGCGTGGAAATAGTCGCAGTCATTTTCTTTCTGAGATAAGATTATACTGAAATGGGCCATACCATTGACATTACCAGTCCTGAGCTGTGAAGTAAAAGCCCACTTTATTTAAGGGCGGGCATTTATACATGGAAGACTCTTTGCACACGCAAGTGGTCTCCCGCTCACTTTCCCTCTCTGCCGTAGCTGCGTGCACGCGCCAGACGCGGTTTTGGAGCACAACCTCTGTCTCGCATGCACGCTCGCTCTCAGATTTCTGGAGATTTTAACTCATTCTTGCGGTATAACTAGCCGATCACGACACGAGTTGCTCAACAGGTAAAAGATAAACTCATCTTTCAGGCATTTGACCGATCGAGGTTCCAGCGCTGAGAAATTAGGGGTGTGTGAGCGCGTGAACCGATCAAATGCGGATGTCTCACGGCCAATGCGTGAGGCAGCTTGTACCAGGAATATTTTAAGGTTGTGTTTATATATTTTTAACCACTGAACCGTGTATAGAATCGATTATTCCATTCTTAGCCTTTTAAATCGATGTTTTCACGTAATAAATCGATTTTATTGTTCAAATACATGTTTCAGGATCGATGCATATGCACCGTCAGGATTCGTAATCGATGCATTCAGAATAACAAGTGTATTCGTTACACCCTAAACCAAACCCATAATCCAGGTTAAACTGTTTTTTAAGCAACTCGTGCCACATTACTTCCCTGGAAGATACCATTTTGGTGTTATGTCAGAGGAGGGGGGATTTGGAAACAGTGGTGTTTGCCATATAAGTTGTTGTTAAACTCCTTCTCTGTTAACTGGTTGTTGTTTTATTTGTTTGGAAGGTTTAAGAGTTGTGTTGGGTGTTTATATGATTTAAATTGATCATTACAAACATTTTAGTTTGTACCCCTGGTTGGTATGCCCTATAGGCGGGGCTTCAGCCTATAAATAGGCTTGGTGGCTTAAAGAAGTCAGTTCTGATTGTGAACTCGTATGCTGAGCAGTGTTGCAAACGTTGGGCCATTTGGTTTAGCCAAACTTAGCACATTGTTGCTGTTTCTTTTTGTACAGTTTTTATTTATTTTTGTTTTTCCTGCACTGTAAATATTTTGGCACTTTCCAATAAAACACCTTTTTGGATTTTGCATCAACCTTTTTGTACAGCACGTCATTTCCCTTTTCCACTCCAACTGGTTGGCCTCCCTACATATGGTGTCAGAAGTGGGATCATCCCACCAGTGAGTGACGTGTCTTGCATAAGGTAATGCCCTGCCTGAAATGCCACCCAAAACGAGGGGTCAGCCTATAGAGGGCACAGATGCAGGTGCTGTTGGAGGTGTTGCAGAGGAGAGATTGCTGCCTGCGGAAATCCCATCCACTGGGGGAGATGCTGCCATAACAGCGCTGGCACAAGTGTTTCAGTCATTCATGCAGTATCAAGAGGACCGGTGATAGCAGCAGGAGAGGAGGCTTCTCGCTGAGAACAAATGCACAAGGTCCTCAGCCACCAGGTCACTCAAATGCAGCTAGACATGGAGCGGACAAGACATGGAGCTTCGGAAGGAGCTGCAAGTCGGGTGATAGGCCGTGAACCTCGAATAGCCAAGCTGGAGGACAGTGATGACATCGAACACTACCTTACAACTTTTGAAAGACTTGCAGAGGTGTATCAGTGGCCAAGGGCCGACTGGGCCATTCGCCTTATTCCCTTGCTAACAGGCAAGGCCCGGAGTGCTTTTGTGGCTATGAATCCCTCGCAAACCAGAAACTATGACCAAGTGAGAGCTGAATTCTAAAAAAAATATGAAATCGGTAGTAGACATACTCGGATGGTAGATTCTCGGTCACTAGTACCCCTGCCCACGAGACCCTATCGAGAACCCCATTTGACTGACCGACCTGTTTTCTCCAAATGGGTATGTGCTATGAACAAGTAATAAGAGGGACATTATGCAGTCCTTGTGCGGTAGAGTTCCTGCGAGTGTTGTACCCTGAGGTGAAGGACTGGGGAAGGAGATATCCCCTAATGCTGCAGAGGCTGCCACATTGGTTGAGGCCTATTGTGCACGAAAGGACCTGTAACCACTCCAGTATGCTGCACTGCCTCCACCCTCCCAAAGGGTAAGTCTCAGGGGTTGGGTGGGTTCAACTCCAGCCTGCCCTAGCACCTCTAAGCCCATTCATCAAGAACCTTGAAGCATCTACAATGCCCCTAGACCACAGTTAAGGGAGAGATTGTTGTATGTTAGAGGTCGTGAGCTAGGTCACAGATGATGCTATTGCTCATTCTACAAAGCCAGAAGAACAACTGGTTAATATGTTATATGCCCCTTGCTAACAGTTAGAACAAAGCCCAAATTCGGAACCACCATCACTGTATTATTAATGGTTCCAGCATTTGGTGACACAGGTTGCTCCCATACTCTCTGCAGTATACCTTAGGTAGTGCTCACAGACCAGGTCCAAATTCACTAACTATACCCCAATAAAAAGTACATCAATTGCTGGGCATTAAAATAGAACAAATGCAAATCCTTAACTATCCTCACAAACTGACTTGTTGTTGTAACGTTTTAACCAGACCTTGAAAACTATGCTGAAGAAATATGTTTCTGACACTGTGCAAGGACTGGACAAGTGGCTTCCATTTCTTCCTGTTTGCATATAGGCAGGTGCCTCATGCATCTACAGGGTTGCTCTTTGTACTGCTGTATGCCCATCATGTTATAGGCCTTGGATGAACTGAGAAACGTTGGAGGTGAACTGATAAGCCAGACAAGAAACATTCTCCTGATATACTAAATATGAGGAACATCTGCAGAGACACAGCCCCTTGCACAAGAAATCTCTGCAGTTTAAAAGAACTCAAAAAGAGTGGATGACCCTAGAGTCAGCAATTCCCATACATTTGAACCAGGTGGAAGTACTGTTGTTGTTACCAACAAGTGAGCATAAACTGCTGGCTAAGTGGCAGGCCCCTAACCAATAAAGAGGGAAAATGGGTCCTGTGACGTACCAGACAGATTTATCCAGGACTAGC
The DNA here is from genome assembly GCA_030378365.1 of Hybognathus amarus. NCBI lineage: Eukaryota > Metazoa > Chordata > Actinopteri > Cypriniformes > Leuciscidae > Hybognathus > Hybognathus amarus. The sequence continues at coordinate 3,898 of JAQIUQ010006992.1, read as the reverse complement.
CCTTGGAGTTTTCATGTTAACATGTCGAAGAAGTGATGGTGTTGCCACAAGAAGAATCTACGTCTTAGAATAGCAGGATCCACAACTGCTTTGTTCGTGTATATCTGTGGAGGAGAGGAGGAACAGTATAACAAGACTGCTGGTTGTCAGGAGAAACAGTCAGCTGAACTTGGAGCACCTGAAGATGGTCAAAGGCAGGAAATTCTACAATGGATTTAAGAGCCCTACTTCATACTGGAAGAAATATTTGGCAGAGAACAGATGTTATTCACCATCACATCACTCCAAGTACCCAACCCATTGCCAGCCATATGGTGTCCAGAAGACTTCTACCAGTCATGGAAGAGGAATTGGAGACTATGCAGAGGCCTTGGTGTGATTGACCTTCAACCAGTGAATGGACAAATTCATTGTCCTAGTGCCTAAGAAGGATGCAGCCTCAGACTCTGTCTAATTCCCGTAGCTCACAGTGTGAGCAATTTGACGGATCCATGTGTCACAGCTGGGATGAGGTGGTGGAGAGCTCTGGAAGAGCAAAGTTCCATGACACTTGACCTCTGCAAGGGGTATTGGCAGGCTTCCATGAGTTCAGGGAGCAAGGAGCTTACCACATTTAAAGTATCGGACATTTTGAGTTTCTGGATCCTTCCTTCTGGAACCTTCACCGTAGTTGGTGATTTTCCAAGGATGATGGGACCAGAGAATTCGGGGACTGAGAGTTTGCTGCTGCACAGCTAGATGACATAATCATTTAGAGCGAATCTCTGGCAGAACAATGGTCATTCTGAAAGGACGGGTTAATCTGAATAATTAGAAGCTGACCTACCATCTGTGCAGACAAATGAGACTTGGAGCCAGGACCTAGAAGATAAACTGAGGGTATGTGCTGGGTCATGGAGAAGATCCTCCACAGGGTGGGGAAAGTGGAGGATCAGAATGAGCAGACAGTGAGTGGCCAGAAACAGTAATTGTTCTTTCCTTGGGTCTGTGGGTGGTACAGGCTGTTTATCCCCAACTTCCTACCAAGCCTTTGGCATTACTGATTTTAACTAAAACTTACAAGTCAAGAAAAGTTGGTACTGGCACCAGGACTGTTAGAGGGCTTTTCAGGACCAGGACTTACTGCATTAGCTGTTTACACAGTCTGACTCCCAAAAATATTCATTAACAGATGAGACGCTCCTCCAGCATGGACATTGGGGGCTGTACTGCTTCAATAAGGTCAAGGTCAGTCTTCAACTAATTGCCTACATCATACAGGAAGCTTCGTGAATCCAGGTATTCCACAGAGAAAGGAGTGTTCTGGCACGAATGGCATTGGATGTTTTGTGATACTACCTGGTGGAAACTAATTGCAACACTTAGACTTATCACAGAGACATTGGCTGTACGGGCGTATGAAATAGACACCAAATGCCGGAATCAATGAGATGGTTTTAGCCATCCAGCCAGACAGCATTCTAACAAGCTGCAATCACAAAATTGTATAATATTATTCTCCTCAGGAAATTAACAGGGTGTCTGAGGAGGGGAAGAAATGGTTGGTTTTATAGCACGTAATTTTGCGGGTTCGGAGAGCCTTTTGTTTAGTCCTAAACTAAATGTGAGGACATTAGACGACGGCGCGCGCAGATATAAAACCCTTGTTTAATATTCAAGAAGATACTGTTTGACTAGCAAGAAAATAAATTAATTTAAGCAACATCTTTTAAATTATTTTGTAATACTTAATGTTACTGAGGAGTGATACAAATTTTTGCATGTTTATTTATTGTTGTAGTGGCTTTGTTGAATAATGTATAGCAACACATGAAAATAATTGCACAAAAGACAGAAATAAAAAAATTGCTAAAGTGTATAAACGATCAGAAAACAAATGTATTTTAGAGAAGGCAGATCGATGATTGTTTATGAAGGAAAACTTTGAAAATACAATGATAGTTATTTACAGGTTAGAACAGATCAAGCAGTATTAATGCCAGTTTTCAATGTTAGCTAATAGAAATGCCAACACTGCCATGCTGGGACAAAGCTAATGCTAATGCCATGCGGCTTCTAGGCTAATGCTAAGACTAAGGACATGCTGCATTCAAAACACTTACCTCTGAGAAATTGAATTTAGCCCACTATATAGGCCAGGCCACATTGAATAAGATTCTAGAACAAACATAAGTTACCTTGACAAACTTTCTCATTGCATTTGAAAGCTTCAACTGTAACAGATATGGCAATTAAAATAATGCAATAGTTTGTATTTTCAAATTGGAACTTGTTTCACAATGGTGTTCATCATAGAGGACACACTGTTTAGTTGTTTGTGCTACTGACATGCACATAGAGGCTAAATGTAAGTTTATTCTTTAATACAGGACTCCACCTGTAGTGTTTGGAGCACGCAGGTAAGGCTGTTGATGTTGTATTCAGGAATCCTGTGTGAACTGAATTAAACGTGTGTGCTGATGCTGAACGAGGTTATACCTGTTATTTACAAATGCACATTAATCTCTGAAAAGTTTAGACAGAAATACAAGATTTTCATATTTGGAAAAATGAAATATTGCCTAATCGTTTGAAAATCATTCTCATACTAATCATTTTCCTCAGAGTAGTATCGGATTTTGCATACACAGCTTCCACACTTTCTCTGCGTCAGCTCTAGCGAATGGCTAACATCGGTATTATTTTATGTGTACTGAAACCAAAGAGGTGTTTAGGGGACTTGCATGTATCTCTTATTGGTGTCCCATCCTGATATTTAGTCAAATTACCTCCCTATTTGATGATAGAGGACCTGGGCGAGAGTGTGGCATGCGGACTTTAGAGAGGGTCCTATAGCTGACGATAGTTTTGAATCTAAAAACCGGGAACTATAACCAAAGAATAAAGAAAGATCAAGAGAAAGGTTAACTACTTTGCTTAACAGTTGAAGGTTTTGATTCCTAGGTGGAAACTTTGCCATAGCTGTGCAAAGCTATGCAAAGGAACATAATGAGTATCAGAAGCTGTGAACGTCAAATCTTAATCATAAAAAAACAAAAACCTTTTTATATTGAGTTCAAGGAAACAAATTTCCCAAAGAATAAATCGTAACACCTATAAAGATACTGTCCTGTTCAACATGATGGGCCCAAAAGTCGAGCCGACACTTGCATAACTCACTAAAGGTCTAAAACGGATGCCATTTACAATGAAATTCCATGGTGGGGAAACAGTGGTAGTAAACAGAAGAAATCAAAACATGATGAGATAATGAGGTTTAAACTTCAGAAGGTTACAAACGTGCAAGACAAATTCACACATTTTATCCTCGTGACTGGATGTCAAAAATGTGAGAAGTGCATTCAAAATGCAGAGGCAAAATTGTTCTCTAGGCAAGATTTTAATAATCTTCAAACACATCTAGACAGTATTACCAGCTGAGCACAGTTAGCCCCTGACTGAAAGTGTAAAATTAGATAAATACACCATTGCAGATCTTAGGTGTAACCAACCTAGTCAAGTCAAATTCCCCAACGCTGCAACAGCGATGGGAATGAACACATGCGCTTCTTAAGACGCAGCTCATTCCTGCTTAAATAAACCTGTACCTTTCAGACAGATGCAGGTGATACATTTTGAACGAGTGTCTGTGTTTCAGCTCTTTAAGGTGATACCACCCAACGGGACAGATAGTCAACCCCATTGGCGTCCTCTACGTAACTGACTAGCTCTTGCCATAGCAGAGATTGGACTATTCCCTTTGAAAGGGCCATTCAACCATGGTGGAGATGCATTGTCAGCCCTAAATAACATGCATTCAGCTTGAACCAAAGTATTCTGTAATTGTTATCAGTCTTATTCCCAACAATAATGTTCCTGACTATAACAGACCACCGGCTTTTATGACAGGCACCATTGT
>JAQIUQ010006991.1:0-86829 GCA_030378365.1 Hybognathus amarus | reverse complement strand
GTATTACAGAGAAATATATTGCATATTCTTATATGATATTTTGGTAACACTTTACAATGTAAATGTTGAATATTAACATTAGATTAATAAATGCTCTAGTATTGTTCATTATTAGTTTGTTAATGTACTTAACTAATGTTAACAATGAAACCTTAATGGGAAGTGTGACAGATATTTTAAGTGCTAACATTTAAAATGGTAAGACACTAGTTTGGAAAAAAAGAAGAAAAATATCTTGTGATAGTGTAATACTTACATGCTCAATAAGACATACTGCTGCAGGATTACCTTTGAAAGGTACATTAGTAAAAGCATCAACAGTAAATATAGGAATTTCCATTTGTTGCAGCTGTTTTAAAGGCAGAGTTTCGCACGTTTAGAAATTCATAGTCCTGAGGCTTGCTGAGACTTCGACCCCAGTGGCCTAGTGTAAACATCCCATTTTAAAGTGACAGGCATTAGATTTCAGAATGTTTCTTTGAGGTGATTTATTCATATCATTGATGTTAAAGCTCAATAAAAACAATAAAATGATGTTTTTATTGAGCTAAACTATGTTAGTAATTAATCACTATATAAATACAGCGTAAAACATAGCTAATACTCAATTTTTACTCAATTTACATGTTAGTACATTGTAATTAAAGGCATTTAATATAAAGTGCACATGTATTACTGATTCCAGTCAGTTTCAATATTAATATTTCTGGATGTCTATAATGAATATTGTTTTCATAAACTATTTTACATGGTTGAGTGGCTACGTGGTTCCCTAATAGCCTACATTTGCATTTATTTGCGTTATATACATTTTATTGATTCTCTCTGCATTATTGTGTTAATGGACATTTCATAACTTGATATTTAACTAATATATAATCTAAGTGGAATTAGCTGAACTGGCTTTCTTTACTTCCCTCAGCTGTATTTGTTTCGTAGAGCTGCAATAATCTCTCGCGGTAGTACACCATGGCTTTAGTATGAGTCTGGAAGTCGAATGTGCCACACTGCAGTATTATACAGGATTAAGTATAAGCCTAGTAATTATCTTTGATGATTCCTCAATCCTCTGCGTTGCTCGTGCTACGCGATTGAAGCCTCTGCTCACACGTCAGACCGTTCTGCAAGCCTGCAGCGAGGTCAATGTCCTCTGACAGACGCGTTCTCGCGAGACTTCGAGTTCGACTATCTGGTCTGGACTACACTATCCGTTCAGGGTTACCTGAGAGGACAGGCGCTTGACGGTGAGAAGTTATTCGATATTCATGCACATACTGCTTAATATTTAACTTCATATTATAAGTTGATCCTTTACATTCAATAGTAAATATATTTTGTGTACTTTGTATCGCGGAAGTGCTGGATTTCGTCCTAGAAACTGACAACTTGTCGGTCGTTAATTCCTGATAGGCGAATATTTCTCTAATGTTAAAGTCGTTTTGACTGAAGTTCACATGCCAGTTTCGGTTGCGGTTAACTTGACACACGACCGATCCTGCTTTTATAACATTTACAATGTTAGCATGCTTCTAAGTTTAAAAGCCTATTATATTTTGACATAACGTTACCGCCGGGATGTGGTTGTCTAGCTAACCTTTACTAACTTCATTGAATAATAATAAAAAATTATAACACTAACTGCTTTATTATTGACTAGTTAACACAGTGCTATTTGGGTAAGCATCTGGCAACTCACTGGGTTTAAAGCACAGCCCATGTTTTACACTAATTTGTTATTCAGATACAGACCTGACCAGGTAAACATGTCTCAAAAACGATGAAGGATACGTGGTGCGGATCCGTGGTTTACCCTGGTCATGCACACAGGAGGAAGTGGCCTCCTTTTCTCTGGTATGCAAAAACCCAAACTGAAAGCATCTATTCTGTGTTTGAAGAAAAAGAAAGACAATTTCCATTTTTCTTTGTTCATTTCCAGATTGTGACATTATAGGGAAAGTCAACGGGGTGTGTTTTACCTTCTCCAAAGAGGGAAGGCCAAGTGGAGAGGCATTTGTGGAGCTGAAGACATCAGAAGACTTTAAAAGAGCTTTGGCAAAAGATCGCAAATACATGGGTCACCGTTATATTGAAGGTACACTTTTGTCCGCAATGTAAAAATTAATTTTAATAGTGTAAAAAAGGTAAATGGACTGCATTTATATAGTGCTTTCATTGACCCAATGGTCACCAAAGCGCTTTACATTTGCCTCACATTCACCCATTCACTCACTCATTCATACACCGACGGTGTAATTGTATTTAGTAGTGTACTTGTATTTAAAGCCAGCATGAAACCAAAATTGGCCATTGATTGTTATTTTTTATGGAATAACATTTTTACATTCATGTACTCTTAATATTTTATCAAAACATTAACATCTCCTCCTCTTGGCTCCAACAACCTGTCACGCACATGATTTTGTAGCAATTATCAAATCAAAATAAACTGATCAATTTCTGATATACAAAAACAAGTACTGCCTACATTTTGTTTATCATTTGAACAGCATTTTCTGTTTCATACTGACTTTAAATAGCACAAATCAGATGAGATGTTTGCACATTTGTACTTGTGTTAAAATTTAACATTGTCTGCCTCTTGACCGTTCCCATAGTGTTCAGGTTAAACCGTAGTGAGATGGATTGGGTGCTGAAACGCTCTCGGTTCCACAGATTATGACAGCGGCAGCGGTTGCATGTTGCGTCTCCGAGGACTGCCGTCCGGCTGCAGTAAAGAAGAAATTGTACAGTTCTTTTCAGGTACATCTGTTGTTTCACTTCATCACCTCCTAGGCTTGAAGGTATAGCTAGGGATCTTTATGAGTTGTGTTTTCTGGGTTGTGGTGTTTAAATTGTGTCTTGTGCTTCTGAATGTTTACCATGCCTTTTTATATAGTCAGATCATATTTTGACGTTTTTTCTTTTTATATACTCTTCTCTCAAATCAAACTATTATTGAGCATGTTCTGGTTGTTTTTAATGCTATTTATATATCGCCAGCAACCTTGAGAAAGCTGTGCTATGATTTCTTGATTGATTGTCTTATAATTTCATGGATTTATCCTTTGTGGTGTGCTCTAGGCCTTTTCTGTCTGCCATAGGGAATGATTTAGGGGTTCAATTGGGGATGTCTTTTCTGCAGATGAGAATGTTGCGGTTCTTTAACATGTTCTCCCCATGTGGGGTTATTTGTCCTTGGGTTAAAGGGTTGAAAATCGTGCCAAATGGGATAACATTGCCGATGGACTACCAGGGGAGGAGCACAGGGGAAGCCTTCGTGCAGTTTGCCTCAAAGGAGATAGCAGAAAAGGCTCTGGGGAAACACAAGGAAAGAATAGGGCACAGGTGGGGCCGGCAAGACTGGGCTGGGTGCTAATGCTATCTCTAAATGTGGGGTGGAGGGGTCATGCATCTTTCTGCTCTAGAAAAAGATGGTTTGATCATGTTATCACTCTTGGAATGTTTAATTTCACATTACACTGTCATAAAAGGGGCAAAAAGGCAATCAGCAGAAATATGATTTCATAATATCGTTGGGCAACATGTAATGCAGATAGCAAGGAGCCTTTTTTTAATAACAGGCACTTTTATATATTTTTAAGATTCTGTTTAGGTCTAAAAATGGCCTTTTAGATGCACTTTTGCAAATTTAAAGACTTAAGGCCAGTCCACACCAAGAATGATACTATATTAGTATCCACACCAGCAGATGATATTGTTCTGTTTATTCTAAGTACAGTGCAGTTATGTTGTCTTCCACTCTAAACGCTTAAAGCTCTTTAAAGCAGGATGGATTCTGATTGGCTGTTAATTTTGTTCAAAAAAATTGTTTCGCTGGCCCATTATTGTTACAGTTATGTGGATTTGTTCTTTTATCGTTAGCATTATAGCTATCGTCCTTGGTGTGATCGGGCCTTTATAGTACGGGTAAGCATTTCAGACACTTGTTACTTCTCTCCCTGGTCAATACCTGACAATAAATTGTCAATTATTGTGATGAAATTAGTCACTGGGCCCCAAATACAGTCTCTCCTCTCCTTATTTCTGTAAAACATTCAACAAGCCTGTAAGTTTATTAATGTGTTACATTTCAAAATAAACTCAGGTACATAGAGATATTCAAAAGCAGCCGAAATGAAATGCGTGCATACGTACGAAGTACCCCGGAGGATGTTGGGACAGAGGCCTAGTCCATATGACAGACCCATAATGGGACGCGGGAGCTTCTCTGGTATCCGGGCCTGGAAGGGGAGGTGCCGTCCTGGAGCAGATGCGCAGCGGAAGTGATTACAGTGGCGGTATGCTACTTTATTAGTCTTTAATATTTAATTGCATTATTGCACTATTTCTACATCATTTCACATGCATTCGAGCTCAATCGGATCAATTAAGGTGTTTACATAAGGTCTTTTCAGTCCATTTAGCCGTCAATTTGGTTGCATGTAAACGTAGCCACTGTTTCTACAAAAATTTTAAGCAGCAAAACTGTTTTCAACATTGATAAAGAATGTTTCTAGAGCAGCAAATCAGCATACAAGAATGATTTCTGAAGGATCATGTGACTTAGAAAACGATAATAATGCTGAAAATTCAGCTAAATTAAAATGTATTAAAATAGAAAACAATTACTTTAAAAAGTAATTATATTTCAGTGTTAGTATTTTTGCTGTTTTTGATCAGATAAATGTAGTTTTGGTGAGCTTGAGACAAACACATAAAAAAATCCCCCAGTTTTGAATAGTGGCGTATTTGCTGACAGGAAGTGATATGTGCTATTATTGACTGTCTATTGTTTCAGACCTCAAATTAAAGTATTGAATTGTCTCTCCTTCATAAGGATATGGTGGGTTTGACAACTACAATGGCTTTAACAACTACTGTTTTTGGTAACGGCGTGTTTGAAGAGCGTGTGCGTGGTGATAGAGGAAGAAAGAGGAATGGGGATCATGGTTACAGCAGCGACTCAAACTCAGGCTTTCACAGTGGTCATTTTGTGCACATGAGAGGCCTACCGCTCCGTGCTACCGAGGCAGATATTGCACATGTAAGAAAACACCATATACATTTTTTAAAGTAAAGTTATTATTGCCTTTGTGTAAGTGCTTGTTTTCTTTTTCAGTTCTTTGCCCCTTTGAACCCTGTGAGGGTGCATATTGATGTAGGACCCAATGGAAAGTCTACAGGAGAGGCAGATGTTGAGTTCAGATCTCATGAAAATGCTGTGTCTGCCATGTCAAAGGACAAGAATCATATGCGTAAGTTGTTTTCATTTCCAAACCTTTGTCTTAGTCAATTTGCATCACTGTCCTTATGTTTGTTTGTTTTTTGCATCATCCCATTTATCATTGCATCCTCTTTGTAGAGCATCGTTACATTGAGCTTTTCCTGAATTCAACTTCAAGTGGGCCGTCTGAAATGGGTTAGTATGACTATGTAGAGGTTGTTATTATGCAATAGTTTTGTTGAAGTGTATGCATGAGGTGTTAAGACAACATTCAAATGTGAGCCTTTTGTTTGGGGGCCATGAAAACTGTAGGCCGCGGAGGTGGTTTCTATGGCAACTCTGGTGGCATGGGCTCTCCGAGGAAGTGGACTGAAGGGAAATGTACTGAGGATGCTTGCAATACATGCACTTTTCAACCCAAAGTTGGAAGATTTTTTTGTACATATATGTTTTCACATGTTCCTATGAAAATTAGCTGTTGCATATGTATATATATATTGACCGGCTACTGTACATTTTTGCTTAATGAATTTTATATGACATTCTGTGTTGGTCTAAGATATGATCTTTGTATGTATTTTAACTCAACAATGGTTATGAATAGCTTGATTCCCAGGTTTTGAGTGTGAGACTGCACTTTTAGTAAAGCAATAACATCATTTTGGATGTTTACCTGTTTTTGCTGCTCAGTAAAATTTCTAATTTGAAACCTGTGATATGTACACATCCATGGAATAAAACCTTTTATTGGTATATCTTATTTTTAACCAGAGAATGTTCATTGAAGGCAAATGTCATATAAGAAAAAGTGTGATGTCTTGGTTTTGATTAGAGCTAGAAACAATCCATTTATATATTATATTTTCCAGTACACAAGTTAGGGGCCGGTAATGAGTCTCTTCTGCTGGTCTTTAGTGTCACTTTTGATTGCTTTAACCCTAAATAAGGTACTTTATATCCAAGGCCTCCAAATTATCAACATGAGCAATACTTTAACAACCTGTTGTTCACAATCTATTACATTTATATTATTGAGAGATATAGAGTGACAGCTGATATGCATTTTATGCAAGTAGTCTGCTATATTATAATATAGTGATTTATATTACAAGCTGTAACCAAGGGGGGTAACAATTATAAGACCCAAAACCAGATATGATGAAAGAAGACCAAAAGTTATGAAGTTCAATCAAAAAAATAAAAAATTACTGACGAATAGTTTGCAGTTTCATTGGTATAGTGAGCGTCAAAGTCTCACAAGGAGGTTGCAAGCCAACTCTACCTTACACAAAATCGTACACCAATTATACCATTCAGCAAGGACAAACATTGCATCATTGCAAATCTGATTGGCTAAGAGAAATAAAAGAATACAATTTCACACGTGAGAGAGATAGAGATCGCCATTAGTCAAGATGGCTGTTGTCCATTCATTAGATTTAGGTCTGTGGTGACCTTGTAGGTTAGTGAAGGGCGCCGCTGCGTCTAGTTATGGTTAGTCCAAAACCTACATACAATGTCAGACGCATCGCACACACACACACAACACCAGCAAATAACAGCTCACATCAGTACACCAAAACATAAATGATAAAACATTCACTCATCAGGGAGAAAAGCAGATAACTGGCATTTGCTCCCAAGGAGGAAATAAACTGGAAAGAATACATTTAAGTACAACAGGTAAAGTTCAATATAGCTTGACCATCTATCCAGCGAAGAACCATATGTGTTCACACCACCTTTAGGATCCATAAACCTTTCTACTGATACCAGAAAAAGAGATAAATGACCTTTGTGAGGTACATGGCCTACGTGTCTTACATGTCAGGATCCTGCTTGTGGTAGATTGGAACGCACCTAAAAGAAGCTGGTTACTTACATCAACATGTATTTGAGAATATAATTTCACAAACACAAGGAATATATATATATATATATATATATATATATATATATATATATATATATATATATATATATATATAATGATTGTGATAATATATTTGATTACTAATTTTTATAAAGGAAATATATAAGCATTCAAAAGGATATATGATTATAGATATATTTGAAGAGACAATGGATTTTGACCAACCCTTCAAAACTATCAGAATTTCACACTTTTTGGCAATATAAATATCAGTAGCTGCTGCACCAAAATACATTTTCTTTTCTCAGTTCTGGCCTCAGATTTGAGCCATAAAAGCCTAATGTATAACATAAAAACACATGCAGGTATAATAGAAAGATTCACTGAAACTCTTACATTTAAAAAGAAATAAGATTTCTCTGTCAGGTAGGTTTCAGAAAGTTAATGTGTCCTTGCTGAATAAGTGTTAATTTCTTTCAAAACTATGTGTTTTGCACAACAAAAAGAAGAAAAACGTACTGACCCTAGATTGAATGGTAGTGTATACAGTATGTACCTCAGCACCTAAACATTAAGGAACTATAAGATACATCACACAAGAAATGGAATTTTAATCAACTTTAGTGGTTTAAGGCATATGTACAAGTTTCATACATAAATCTCACATTTAAGTGAACAATTGTATTTTTTTTGACAAAAGTTAGCATAAATACTCAAAGTGAGTAGTGTCCCAGTTCTGTACCAAGGAAAATCTGCAATTGTGAAATAATACAAAATTGCAGAAGTAACCTGAATACCATATTATTCAGAACATAATTTCTGTGCTATCTGACGTGAATCATCTCAGTCATGCTTGAGTGGCACTGACAACATTTTTACTTGTCTATACACAATTTTTTTGATTCAGGGAAATGTGTAAATCTGTTTATGAGTTTGGCTTGTTATACAGGCACACATGAATGTATGGTTCTTTCAACTAAATTTGAAATGTAATTGCTCAAGAAATGAATAAAAAACTGAATTTGCTTACTTTTGACTCTTGAGGAATGAAACCTGTTCACCCTTCATATATCAATAGTATATTTTCAATGCATGGGAGTGTTATACTAATATAAATAATCAAAATTTGTCTACTTGCAGCCTAGATGGAGGGATTCAGAGTCAGTAATCCATTTGTAAACTCATTGCGCACTAACACTGCATTGGCCATCTGCACAAGTGCCATAAAGTTTGCTCTGTGTCAAAAGGCTTTTTCCTATATGAAATGTAAACTTCAAACAGAGAAACGTGTGCATCCATTTTGGTCACTTTGACGATGCGGACAGCGTAGTGTCCGATTCTAAAGCTGATTTTGGCCCTTGTGGCGATGTGCTGTCATTTGTATCCTATGTTGCATTGGAAGAGCAGCGCTGGAGGAGCAGAGCGTGGCAGGTGTCACAGACTCTCACGGGTTTAGGCGAGGCGGGGAGCGGCAGCTCATTATCTGAGCAGGCATTGCAGAAGATCTCCCCACAGTTCCTGCAGTGATGCTGTTCAAAGACAAACAAGAGATCATGAGGGCAAGTAGTCTTTCCTTTTTGGGGGGATCAGACTCAAAATGAATCTGATCCAAAGAAACAAATAAATAAACTGGGATTCATCCAAACAGTTGCTCTGGGGAATTTCTTTTTAGTTGTTTTTCATGGAAGAAAAAAACACACTGCAGAAGTTTTCAGAGTAAAGGCCAATTCAAAGGATGATCAATATAACGCTAAGGCTTTGATAATCATTCTAATTCTATGAGAATAGGGAAGTCCACACTACAACTATAATGATTAGTGTTGTCAAAAGTAGTGACTCCGGTACCAAGTCGGTACTTAAGTTTAAAAAATGTGACAGTACCAGCATCTTGCATCTTGGATTCTTAAACACCTCTGATTGGCCATTGTGTTGTACTTTTTTCTGTACTTTTGACAAAACTAATACTGATAACGATAATGGAATCACTTTCAGAACTATTTTTCCAGCTGATGAACATTCAGAAAAACTCAACTTTAAAGAGGACTGACAGTGTGAACTTAGCCCAAAGTTAAGGCATTTTGATTACAGGTTACAAGGTCAAAAAATACAAAGAATTAAACAAACTTATGAATCATTCACTATAAGACCTTTAACATGAATTAAAAAAAAAGATTTTTTTTTTTCATTTCAGGATGACTTTAAGGTTTTCCAACTCAAGTCTCATCTAATCTTCATCTGGAAATGTTTTCAAGTGCACAAATCCAATATCGTCTTTGTGCCAGTCAATTTCTTTATTTAGACCAGTTGAATTAGTGTGGATGTGTGAGAAGTGACAGCAAGCTGTTGTGTATTACAGCACTGCATTTTGGTTCAGACCTTTCTTCTGGAGATTGAAAATTCCTTCTCACAAAGCTTGCAATGCGTAGCATCTTTGTCCTTCAGCCAGACCTGTCCACCCTGAAATACATGATTTATTACTATGAACATGTGGGACAAATGAACTGATTAAACTTTGAAAATTCTCTTACAAAAACAACATTTTGTTTGTTTTATCTCAAACAATGATTCAAAGCATACCTGAAGTGCCTTGTTGGCTTCTTTTATATCTTCAATTTTCAACTTTGACCTGAACAAGACAAATGTGTGCATCAGTAAAAGAATAACATGATTTGAAGGCTCCCAACTGGACGTTTAAATTGTACATACTCGCTGAGTTTGCAGCCCAGTTCCTCCAGCGCATGTTCCTGATCCTCACATATTCCTTTCAGCTGGGTGTTCTCATCCTGCAACCTGTGAAACTCCTGAAAGGACATGAAGATACATCAGAGCCCAAGACAGGCATAGTCAAACAAAAAGAGCCACAAAGAAGATACAAGCACCTTAGTCCTCATACAGATTTATTGTGGACTTCATCATTTACTCACCCACAATTAGTTTCAAACCTGTATGAATTTCTTCTGCTGAACACAAAAGAAGATATTTTGAAGAATATGGGTAACCATATTTAAGAGGAAAAACTCTTACTTGAGGGTGAGTAAATGATGACAGAACTGAAAATTTAGGGTGAACCAATCCTTTAATGGTTATTATCTCGCCAGAGTAAGCAATTCATCTTACTTTCTTGAGTCCGTTTATTTGCTGTGCTTCAGCAGCGAGTTGGGCGATAGTCTCTCGCTCTCTTTCTAATTCATTCTGTAACGTCTGCCTCCAATCCCTCTCTATTTTCAAGTCTGTTTCCAGCTGCATCCTAAACAGAAATCAACTAAAATGGTACTATTTTCCACTTGAGCATCTAAATGAGATAAATGAGACAACAGTGATTCATTCTAATTGGGAATGTTGCAAAACTTACATTTGCTTCTCTCTTTGGACTATCTGCTTTTGGAGACTGTCAGCTTTGTTCGTGAAGTCCTGCTTGAATTTGCGCACCCCGTCTTCGGCACTGGTGCGATCCCTCTCAGCATCCTGCAATCTGGTGTAATTCAAACCAACTGGGTAAAACTACGGCTCTGAATGTAATGGACGGGGATGAATTGGAACATATGGGAAACAAAATAAAAAGATGGCCACAGCCAAGACAGAGCGAGAACAAAAACAGAGCCAGATGACAGAAATGTTGTGCTGCGGGAAAAGCCAGAGAGCTGAAATGACTTGACGTAACTTTCCATTTTTAACTTTTACCGACAAATAATTCACCAGGTAAACAGGTACGAGTAGTTGAAAACATCAAATTTATTGTAGGCTGTGATAAAACCCATGTCATATTAGTGGTTTCTTTGACTGTTAAATGTTACAGGTAAATAATTATGCTATAGAACCACAAGAAAGATTTGCTCACTAAATAGTATGTGTAAAACAGTAACCATCATCAAATAAAATTTAAACAAGTGAAAACGCATCACTTTTTAAAGAACACTGCATATCGCCACACAACTAGTGTTAAGTAACAAAGAGTAAATTGATCTTAATATCAGAAGGAAATATCTTTGATCGAGTTTGTATTGGTGCTCGGTATCTGTGCTAGCGCATTTTACAAACGACATAGCAAGAGTTCTTGTCTGGCTGAGTAGGTCTTTGTCGCTATTCGTTGATTGAGGGAAAACATGGAATTAGAGGAAGGGAGAAGATGAGAAAAAAGAAATGAAAAGGGAAAACAAAAAGGGAAAGAGGATGTAAATATCAGTGAATTTCAAATTCATCTCAAAGCTTTGAAAACTTGTTAAGCAGTGCAGTCATAAAACATCAGAAATACGATGGCGATAAATCAACGGAGAAGAAAGGAAAGGATGATTTATGTGGACAGAGAAGTGGACATGACAGCACCACTTCACCACAAGAAAATAACACAAATGCTAAAGGATGAGCGGTTAGATGAGAGAAAGCCATTCAATGAGCCTTCAAGTCAAATCAAGCATGCAAAGTCCTTTGGATGCCATCAGGTACCAAGATACTCAGAAAACCAGTTCCACTGATGAAACAAAAGCACTGATGGTTCTGAGTCTGACACCATCAATGCATTGCACACACTAATTTGATTTAATCTGTAAAAGCAGATATCATATCCTGAAATACATTTACACTGGAACTCTACTGTTCAAATGTCTGGTGTCTGTAACATTTTTAGAAATAATACTTCTTATAAGTAGTCTCATCTGCTCTTACGCCAGTCTTCAGCGTTGCATGAAACCATTCTTGGTGTTTTTTTTTCAGGATCAAGTTCGAAAAGAACAGCATTTATTTGAAATAGAAACATTTTGCAACATTATAAATGCTTTACTGTCACTGTTTACTGTGTCCTTGCTAAATAAAAGTGTTCATTTCTTAAAAACAATCTTACAGACCCCAAACTTCTGAACAGTAGTGTATATTCTATTATCGGCAAATGAAAACCTTCATTTGAATTGAACTGAAACAAAAGATTCCTTAAACTTTGAACTGACCACAAATGTTGTGAATAAAATTTGTTATATACATTGTATTAATAAAGGTTAGAAATCGGGCTATTTAAACACTTGAAACACTCAAAAATGATTAAAATGATTGCTCTTAATGCACTTCAGGAATACGATGACTAAACCGTTATGCTCAACATGATCAAAAATAAATCAGAAATCTTACCTTTGCTCTAGTTGTTTCATGGTTGCCGTTATTTGATTGGTCTTCTCCTCCAACCGTGCGATCATGTCATTTTTTTGTCTCATGCCGTCATCTGAAGACTGTTGATTATTATAAATAGCTTGATTACAACATACTTCAACCACAAATTGTGAAGAACACTTAATAAATGACGGGCCCTAATTATGTTTTACCTGCATTTTCTGGTACATCTCCACATTGATGGCTTTAACTTCATCTAACTGGTGCCGAAGTCCAATCAGAGTGTCCTGTTTTTCGTGAATGTCCTTTTCCAACAGTTTCATGGCCATCTCCATCTCCTGCTTCATGCTCACCTGCACAACCAGCTCGTTCTCCACATCCTTGAAGCAAAAAGATACATTAAAAAACAGGTGTGACCTCTTCCAAGTGCCACCACAAAATCTGAATAGCATTTTTATATAAACACAGACCTGTCTGAGCTGGCATTCCTCTTTGAGTTGGCGTCTTGCCTCGTTGTACATTTCATCCAGGCCCTGCCTTGACTGCTTGTATGTATCCAGCTCACAGTTCAAATCTCCTTCTGCAAGCTGAATAGAGAGTATATAGTGAATATAGTGTATGGCTTGAACATTGATTGTGAAATTCTACAATTATCATTGGTTTCCAGATTTATAATATTCTTTATATTCTTTATAAAATTCTTTATAATATGGGGAGATTTGGGGATCATAAAACGGAATGATATTTTTCAGGGACACATAATATAAAGTTTATATGAATTGAAATATTACAAAATGTTTGTGCACATTAACTACTATATCTACTCTTAATGTCCACTGTATACAATACGTATAATACAGATGTATAAAAGTACCTCAAGACGCTGTTGTGCTTTCATAAGAATTACTGAATTTTCTGTTCTGAGTTGGTGGTTCTCTTCCTGTAGTTTAATTATGTTGTTTTTTGCTATTGCCAACTGTAATAAAAAAGATAGTATTGAGTATTTCTATTCCACATATAAGACTTATTTTTCTGAAATCCAACAGTACCTCTTCGATGAGTTTCGAGTTGGATTTTCTAGTGACTCCACGCGTCCCTGTAAGCCATGAACTGTAGAACTTAAAAGACAAAAGTTGTAGATAAATGCAATCTGTTTTAAAAAGCAATAATCACTCATCTTAAATACAGTATATCACAAAAGCTTTAAAATGAGCATGAACTTACTTAAGCTGCCTATTTAATTCTTCAACATAATTCTTCTGATCCAAAATAGCTGCAATTTGTCCATTTCTATTCAAAACATATTTATGATGGTTATTCACACTGAATAATACATTACAGTTATTATAATGATTTCATGTTATTCCACTTAAATGTCCCTTCACATTAAAGTATGCTGTCTATCAAGTATACTTTTTTACCTTTCTTCACTTCTATAGTCATCGATGTCATTCTTCAAGTACATTGAGAAGTCTATTACACCAACCTGTGAATTCCAATACAAGGCATTATTATTTCTCAAACAGAAGCCAGAAGGCATGTAATTAAAAATGTCCAATATACAATGTTCATACTTGTGTATCGAGGTCCTCGCCCTTCACACATAAGTTGGCATCTACTGACTGTTAAGTCCCACCAAGAGACCAACAATGACGGCTCCCTCCTCCTCCAGCATCACTGCTGAGTTCTCATAGAACTCACTGAACACACACACAAATGTATCGGACATTTAGCATTGGGGTGTCAAAACAAAAATAAAGACAATTTTCTATTATCTAAATTCTGGCTCCATTTTTTCATAATCAGAAAACAAACCTCTAAAGAATCCACACGGTCTATAATAAAAAAATATATATATCCTTGCCTCATATTGATCATGTGTAGTTTTTCCATTGTAAAAATTGCATTATGTTGAATATGCTGTGTGACGCACAATGATATTAAATTATGATATTACGATGACATGTAACTGCGTTTCATTATTTTAGTTCTGACAGAATGCGCAAAGGTAATACACTTATAAATAACATTTATTCTTGTCTTTTAATAGACCATTCGGGTGTTTGCAAACAGTGATGATGGACGGCTGTCCTGTGTTCAGAAAAAAGTAAAAAAAGAAAGAAAACCCAACAATGGACACGTTCCTGGATTGCTCGAAGAGGACAGTATGGGATGTCAATCCTCCAAAGAGAACTTGAGGTAAAATATTGTTTTCTTATATATTTTTACTTTTACTTTTAACATTAGCACCAGTCATTAGTTTCATCATTTTTTAAAGTTGTGTATGGAAAAGCTTCTATACTCCTATTGGTCAACCTCATACATGTGACGGAACCGTCGTGTACGACGTTCAAAAAAATTAAACATGCTAGTCTTTTTGTCGTGATCAGTTCACGTTAAAATCGTGTTAAAATCATGTATACTGTTATTTAATCTGTGTAACACACAGATTAAATAACAGTATAGAACAACCCACCGAAGAGATATTTTATATTATAAAAATCAAAGATGGCGCTGATGTGAATAAAGTCTATATTTCACAATTCTGAGAAGAATAAAAATTGCGAGATATATAGATATATTAAAAAGTAATAATATTTCAAAATATTCCTCTTTTTACTGCATTTCTGATCAAATGAATGCAGAAATATAAAACATCTGAATGACCACTCACACTTTTGAATGGTAGGGTATATAAGAAATCTCTACTTTTAAATCTCTGTCAGCAGCAGAAGTGCTTTTATTAGACATGTGATGCACACCCTCTAGCGAGCAACGCTCACTAACCTCTGATGCCATGAGCAGGAAACACAAAACTCTTTTGTCTCAGGGATCTTATCACTTAGCTAATCACCAATTCTCCCCACAACTACTGTGACAAAAGAACAAAGAGGGAATTAAGGGTATTGAAAAGAAAAAAAAAACTAACCTAAGATATCTTTCCTGGTGATGAGGAGACGGAGGTAATCTGCCAATTTCTTCTGCATCAGTGCCAGTCTCAGCCATGCTCTGGCTCTGCCCAATGGTGTCCTGAACAAACACATACAACCATTTTCAGGATAAATAGACAGACATACAGACAGTGATGAATGACTCTGCAAATAAGCTAACAGATGCAAGTTTCAGTTTTATCAAGGAACTAGAACTGAAATTAGCACTTCCCTATTTTTGAAAGGCACCTCTTAAAGTACTGGAGAATGAGTGCGAGAAAGCATGTGTATATTTATAATATAGTGGACTAGATTGACAGTGAATCTGCTTTTGTATTAGAGTCTTTGAAAGATTCATTTAGACTAAATTAAAAACTGCAGATTTGAGTGCAAACTAATCAATGTAACTGTGATGTCGGAAATTATATTTAGTTCTACACATACTTGAGGCCAGGAAGGTCCCGCACACTGGCTGCGATTTCACCTGCTTCTGGGCACAGCTTCTCAACCATCTCCAGAGGCCCCCAGAACGACTTGTTGTAACCAAGGAACCGATTTCTTCACTGGGAGAAGGAGACCAACGGTGTTTGTTAAACAACTCAGGGCTACGATCATGCAAAGATTTTAATAAAATGCCATGCAAATCGGTATTTAAATTTTGTGTCAGAACTGGTTCACTGGACAAGAACCTTAGTGAGTAAAAAAGCATTTCCTCATTTGATCTTCCTATTATAAAGTTACAAGGCATAACAGTAGCTGCCATATGTCTGGTCCCTAAGAGTAACACTAGCATAAGCCTAGAGATATTGACAATGGAATATTTAACTACATCAGCTATCCAACCAAAAAGCAAGCGCTAAGAACTTTCAATGATAGTTGGTTAACAGATGTTTCTCTGTGGCTTGCTGTCTGATGATGGTTGAACATACCTTTGAGACCGTGCTTCAGGCAGTGCTCCATGACAACAAAGAACTGTTGTAGAGGCGGATAGTCCGAGTCCAGAGTTCGTCCAAAACTCAGAGCTGACTCGATCAGGCCTTTGATGCTAAGCTTAGCCATATTAAGCAAGTTTGCTCCGTTCCATTGCCATAGGATCTCGTAAGGCTAGAAAACACAGGTCACAGACAAATATATATCAAACCAAAAATGACAACATTATAGCCAAAATCAAGTTCTTGTGGTTCAAGAACAAAACACACAGCACTTCACCCTCTGGCTGTTTTCTTAGGACTAACATGTGACCACACTTTGAATTGTTGAGTTTAAATTTTAACAAACCCTTAAAGAGCTTTAGCTGGTTTTGACTGCACTGTCATTCACCAGGCCTTAACAGCAGGACTGTAAATAAACAGTACGTTTTATGTTTACTGCATAAATGAATGTAAGTGAAATGAATTGTATCCTTATCAGTTTTGACTTAGTGATACATTGACCCTGTTTTTCACCATCAGTCTAATCAATAATTCTTATGCAAACATTCAGACGGGTGCTGTCCAACAAGCATACTAGCACTGGTAATCTACTTCCCACTTATGTTGTTGGTTCCCATTTCCACTTTATTTGGTATAAGAGAATTATGTTTTTTTCCATCAGACATCTGGGGCAAATAACTTAAATAATAATTATTAGTTAATCCATCATTTTGGCTATTTGCCATTGGGGACAAATAATAATTCAACAGCATACAGATTTGACTGACATGCCAATCTCACAAAAAAAAAAAAACATTCTGCACATCAACTGTATGAATGACCTGGTGCTTAGTAGTTATAAAACAGATTTATTATACACAAATGAACACAAAACAACATGGCACTCATCATGACATCATTCGGAAAATGATGTATGGCAAGCCATTTTAGCATGTTCCTTAAAAATATCTATTATCTGTTTTTGTTTGACTATGAATGTGGAAATTTGGCTTATTCTTGACGTTATAGTGGAAAGTGAAAATAATATTATCTAATATTTAATGCTTTTTAAAATGTTGTAGATTTATGTAGAATGGGAATCTATAAAATTATTAGCCACTTTCATACACCAACAGGCATAAAGGGATGATCAAACAGAATGTGTTTTTGCTCTTAAAAACATGAGACAAAACTGCAGAGCCGCAAAGCTGACAAATGGAAAAGAAGGCTGGGTCTTGAGCATGACACGTTGAAAGAGCTGTGAGACGGGGCATAACGGTCAAAGATATGGAAGCTTGTTTCCGCCACAGAATAAAACACTTAAAAAGATAACTTCGACTTTTTATCTCACAATTGCAAGTTTACATCTCGTAATTCTGACTTTAATTCTCAAAATTTGTGAGATATAAAGTCAGAATTGCATGATATAAAGTCAAAATTGTGAGATATAACATGCAATTCTTCCTTTATAACACACAATTGCAAGTCTATATCTTGCAATTCTGACTTTATAACACGCAATAATTAAATATTTTCTCAGAATTGTGAAAAGTCCCATTCTAAGGAAAAACATTTTTTTTAAGTTTATATCTCACAATTCTGACTTTGTAACACACAATTCCAAATTTATATCATACAATTGTGAGAAAAAAGTTGCAAAGTTGCAATTACCTTTTTTATTTTTCATTCTGTGGCGGATACAAGCTTCCATACAAATATGATCATCTATTACATAAAAAAAAAAATATATATATAAATTACTGTAAACAGCACAGAGTAATCACATCATCTTCATACACATGTATGTGTGAAAGGGGCTATTGACTATATTTTGATGTTAATGTTTTTTAGTTTTGTTTCACGGTAAAGCAAAGTTTTTTTAATAACGAAAGAATATGTAAAAGTATATTTTTTTTTACGTAAAAATACCATACTATCTGCTTGACGATGATTCAGATGATAAATATCATATATTAAGTAGGGTGTCCAATTACGAGATTATCACCATATTTATATTAAATGAAATATATATTTTTTGCAACTTCTGTAATGCTTTATTAAATTAATATCTATTTCAATAATTGCAGAATATTTACTTTTTAAAATAATTTTGTTTCTGTAATTTGAATGATAGTATATTTATTTGAACAAAAAACATTTTATTTATCAAAATAAACAAAATAATTTTAAAAAATTGCAAAAGTTATTGTATTGAGCATGTAGGCTAGTCTATTTGTCTACACGTATTAATAAGCAATAATTACAATACAACTGTATTAGAAATGACAACTAACTGTATATATTAATTAGTATTGTATTATTTAGGCCTATTTGTCAATAAAAATACGCAATAGAAAAAGAAAAAAACATTTCAAAGGTTTTTTTTTTGTCTTGGATTCAGTTTTCAACAATAAAATGATTGTGTGGCTTGCCATACACATAGGCTAACTTCGTCTGAACAACACGGGCTTTATGTCATCTATAACCTACCCTTGGCACCCCATTCTTCTGAAAAAGGGGATGTTTTAGGCTCTATCACTTTGGGCAGTACGTGAATGCCACCCGAGAAGGTTTCTGACGCTTTTCTGGCTAAAGCGAATATGGGCGCCTGCCATCTCCCGTCTCCAGATTTCATGGCAGCGCTGCTCGCTTTCTCACCGGCCGCTTTATCCTCCTGCAATCTGAGGATACCGAACACTTGCGCTCTCTCTTTGTTGCTCTCTGCTTCCGCCAACACAAGGTCCTGTTCTGCAGGTGTCGCCATCGTTAAAGTGAATATCATACATACAGTTTAGGATAATACTTCACCTAACAACCACGGCGGTGATGTGTTGAGCGGCATTGATAAACAGTTAACGACGAAATTCAAGCGCTTTCCCATGTGATGTTCCTTGTCAACGCCCCAAAGGCGACGTATGTTTTCCATTCATATGGTCATCATATCTTTGGAGAACAAATGGCTAGATTTTGGATTTGTTTACACCCGAGCACTCCCTGCACGATCCGTCTGCAGCAAAGGGTGGTGTCATAACATTAAAAAGACGTAATTTAGTGGAAGAGTATGGATATACTACCCTCTACCGCTTGTATGTAATATTGTCCTGGGAAATTATTAATTTTCCACTGGTTACCAGTATTTCTTAAATTATTATGTTTGTCATAATGGGGGAAATAAGAAAACTGGTCGTATTTGTTCATGAAAGAATATGGGCCTATGTGTTTTTGAACAAATCTTTTAAGAGTGAACAAATTTTTCTCATCCACTTCCATGCATAATCCACTTCCTCACTGATATCAATACTTTCTTCAAAGACAAAATTGAAACAAAATTGCTTAAATTAAGCCTTTTAGAAGATTAAAGCTCACATATTAAATATCTAGCTAATCATTTCTCGATAAATCTACTTTTAAATAGGGTACGTGAAAACAGAAGGCTGCAATTGGTGGGTTCAATCTGTCCTCAGAAGTGGTTCCCAGTAAAAACTTTTAAACCGGAACGCCCCATAAGGGAACGCCCCATAAGTTGGAGTTGCAACTGCAACTCTGGAAAACAGCAACAACCCCAACTTTAGAATCTAATATGGCTGCTCAGAGCATCAACCATAGTGAAATAGTATTGTTTATTAGCACTTCTGTTTGTTTGTGTCTCAATAAACTCAATGGTGTTGGCTACACAGTATCCAACCTCTATTTTTGGACATGACACTGAACATTTAAATGTGTTTGCATTTCAAAAGAGCAAGAATAACAAAGGTTTGCCTAGACGCATCTTAGTTTTCTGAACCTGTTTACTGTAAGGTCAACTCTAAGTGTGACAACATTCCCAGGTCCAACAACACGTGATTGTGTGGATTCCTAATGAAATGATTGGATTTAGTCCACGAAAGTTCCCCAAACAACATTAAATGTCCGCGCCTTAAAATGTTCATGAGGGGCCAGAAAGCCATCATCTGAAACTCTTTTTTTTGTGAACGAAATTCGAGTCACTGAGATGATTTAAAAGTAATTCATAAATAGTTGCTCCTTTTTATTAGTGCACGTTTTGCACGGTTATATCAAACTGTTCACTTTAAATGAATGCTAACAACCTCTGCTGACCTCACTAGTGCTGAGTCAGGATTATTCTCCTTGTAGACTATGATGTCACCACACTATAACAAAAGTGTAGGTTTGCAGTTCCAAACAACTAACCTACTTTGTATATTTTAACTTAGTAGGCTGTATTAAGCTCTGGAGGCTTACCTTGACTATAGGCCAAACGCTCCATGCTTTCGCTATGTGTGATGCCCCATCGGTGAAGGCTCTGAGGGGAATACATTTCCGGATCCACTGAACACAGACAACATTGTTTCTCAATGGGTGGATAACATTAAGCATCACTTGTACATGTTTAACAGAACTAACAGCAAACCTTTTGTTCGTAACTGATTTAAATGTTGCAGGCAGGAAATAAAAGCTGATTATAATACAGTTGCTGACCAACAGTACATCACAGACTCAACATGTCTCAGTTGTTTACTGCTGGTCTGCTCTCAGGGTCTGTCCTGCTATCATATGACTCTGATTTCCTGCACCACTGTCCCGCCTCACATGGAAATGGAAGGAAGTGTATGAACATTCAGTCTAAAACAGACAAAACACCTTATGATTTTAATGCACATAAGAGTTAGAGCTAATCACACTGTGAAATCAAAAATCTTCTGTTTTTATCTTGGTTAGACTCTGACTTCTGCTTTAAAATGTTACTGAATCACTCAGAGGTGCTGAGGAAAATAGTACACACTTACCTGTTAAACCATGCACCCTTTGCTGGTGTTCTGCTAGGACTATTGTGTCGAGAGAGCTGACCTATGCCTGTTAGCTGAGGTGCAAGCATTTGCTGCATAAGCGGGCATTTGGGAGGAGATGTCTCTCGCTGGAACAGAACAGTGCATTGGGTGCAGGGCAGCAGGGGCGGTCAGACAAAAGGGGCGGGACATGTGAACATGCTGGCCGGCCAATAATCGTGGAGCTACGAGCTATTCAGGAAGTGGGATTCTGAATGATACTGCACTCACTGACAGGATATGAATGAGCACATCAATGTGACAGGCATGCCACTGGCTAATATGCATAAACCTTTTTTAGCATACTGGAACTGCAATTTGTGTGATGATTGTGTTGGATGCACATTTCAAATAAAATAATGAATATACTTTTCAAAGTTTTGGGAAAGAAACTAATGCTTCTATTCAGCAAGGATGCATTAAACAGATCAGTATTGTCAGTTTAATGCATCCAATCATCAAATAATCCTGAAAAAAATGCATCACAGTTTCCAGAAAACGATTCAGCAACACTGTTTTAAACATTGATAATATAAAGAAATGTTTATTGAGAAGAACCAAACTCTGCATATTAGAATGATCTGGATCACGTAAGACTGAGTAATGATGCTGAAAATTCAGATTTGCCATCACTGGAAGAAATTAAATTTCTAATTTATTAAAGATGCAGTGCTGCAGAGTTTCCTCTTTTGCCATAACTTTTTGAAATCTGCAATTGCAGTTATTCGCAATTACAAACTTTACGTGATTTTTAGACAACGTACTGCGCGGATGAACACAATTGGAGAGTGCAGCTGTCACGCGCCGATCGGTGTGAAAACTGGCATTCAGAATCACAGATTATACTACTTTTTGGATGTACTGGCCAACATAATCATTTTCACCCTAAATTGTCATCTGAGCAAGTGAGTAACATTTGTTCGTTTGTTCAAATTACAAGTAACGTTTGTTCGGACCAACTGAAGGGAAGCATTGCAGTAAATCGCAATGATTAAATCTAACGATCGATTATCATCACATCAAACCGTGCAAATTATACTTTATACAAATTGTTAATGTTAACAACATCAGCATTGCGTGACTACATTTAGCAGATAGTTTTAAACACTGGCTGGATATGCACTAAAATTTTTATCCCAAAAAATATTTTAAATTGTAACAATATTTCACAACTAGTTTTAATTTCTGATTAGATACAAGTTTTGTCTTGGAGAGCATAAGATACGTTTTAATAAAACAGTTGACCCAAACGTATAAGGCAGTGAAGGGTATTTCCACAAGGGTAATGCCATTTGTGATCAGAATGTTTTTTGTTTTGTTAGATTTGTCAAGATAAGAATGCAAGATAACAGGAGGGAAATTCTCAGATTGGCCTTAAACATACCAATCTCTTGTGCCTATACAGTCTTACTCTGTTAATAAATGGCATGATTTTATTAGACTTCAATGAAATTCAATCCTTCTATGCCTAACCAGAAGATGGCAGTGTCCACCATAACAGTAGAAATCTAAAGTCTATCACAGGGGTTCTCAACTCCAGTCCTCGAGACCCACTGCTCTCTGCATATTGAGCATGTCTCCCTCATTTAACACACCTGATTCAGATCCTCAGCTCGTTAGGGTTAAGTCTATCCTAACGAGCTCTGGATCTGAATCAGGTGTGTTAAATGAGGGAGACATACCCAATATGCAATATGCACTTGACTCTGTGGGGCTGAATGGATTTGTTCATGCCTTTCATGCAAACATACTCAGCCTCAAAGCGTATATCAATGTAAACTAAGACATTGCAGTGGGTCTATAAAGTTGCTCACTATCCAGTAGATAAAAACAACTCAAAAATAATAGCCATTATTCCAGGGCACTCATTCACTATGTGATCTAATATGGTTTTAAATCTTGGATGGCTTTCACTTACTCAGACCTCAGACCTTACAATTCTAAAATAAAAATAAAAAATTAAGAAAATAATTAATTATGTGGTTACGAGAATAAAAACACTTTGCAATAATGCCATTCCAGACTCTGTCCACGAAACTAAGCAAAGTAGCAGAGTTTGGTATTACAGGCTAAGGAACCTCAACACCATGGAATAACCATAAAGTGCCTCAAAATTTACATGTAATTACACACTTTGTATTTCCATCTAGGTAACAGTAATACAAAATCTACATTATGTATAAGTCGTCCTCACAGACATAATTATGAAGGGTTGTCAATGTCATTATCACACAAGCCTGCAGCATTGGTGCCTTCCTGATGAGAAAATCACAACCATCAAACTCTATTATTCTGCTTTTGAACAGACTAAAATGGTCTTGTTAGATTTGGTTGCATCCTTCACAACACTCGACATCGGTTCAAAGCCTCCCAGTTACTCAAAAGATGCTACAGGCGTGGAAGAATCAACGGCAGCCTCATGCATAGGAAATCACATCTGATTGACTTTGAAGGGTTCTTCAGACATTAAACCCGATAAAAACATTTGATTAACTGCTGGCTCCTCTGTGCTCTCTTTGGACGATTCTCACTAAAGGATTTTGTTTGGTTATAAATAGCATTGATTCTTCACAAAAAGGAATCCTCAGTATAATGATTGCATATTTTGTCCCTCTATTTAGAGACAAAATCGACAGTATTTGCCAATGGACAGGCACTCGACCAGTACGAAGTGGTGATATGGTGAAGGTTGTCTTGTTTAATATTCAAAGTTGTTGCACAACATGATGATAGGCGAAGTGTAACATTTTAAACCTTGGGAAATGGGAACTTATTGAGCACAGTGTTGACTTTTGATCACAAGGACTTGCGTATCTGCAGATACTGATATTGAGTAATACTATAATTTGTCTGCCATAGGACATGCTAAATGATTCCAAGAATCAGTTTAGATCAGCGAAGGGTGAATACAGCAAGGCCTATAGTCATTTTCTACTTCATTATTAACTGAGCCCAAGGAGGTAATTATGGTCTTGTCTATTTTAAGAACTATACTCAAATGAGGAATGGCCTCAGCTTATTAAATAAATAAAGACCCCCTTCTGAAGAATGTGGGCTGGTCTGGTAATGCATAGTTAATGTCTTTTGATCTTCAGACAATGTAATTCAAATTTTGATCATAAATAGGGCTACCGTTAGGATCCATCTCGAAGATCTTGTATTTCATAAATAAAGCTTTTGCCTTTTGATGCTGTGGACCACAACACACTCATCCACAGACTTAGGAGCATTGGTGTCGTGTCACTGATCATCACTTAAATGCTGAGGATACAATCCTTTATGTCACGGGTTCCTCCCTTGATACTGTTCAAGCTACCTCGCAGGATAGCTTTTTCAAACTACAGCAATCCTTTACACAACTCTTACTCGTAAGGGTATGCCTCCTCCAGCCCTTAAAATCACCATTTGCAAGGGGGCTATTAATATAAATAGCCACTGCATATAAATACTTGGAAATGGTTGGAAACTTCACTTACTTTCTCCATCCACATATCAAAGCTGCAATCTGTCAAGCCCAAGCTTCACTGTAAAAATAAATATGCTTTATCTAATCAATAGAATTGTGACAACATATTAACAAATTTAAGAAATTAGAATTGAATAATAATTAAAATTAAAAACCGTAATTTTAAAACAAACCTAAAACAAACACCGATCACCATAATGGTGACTTTAATTTATGATTTTTTGGTTGTTGTTGTAAGTTTTACTCATTTTAAATGGTTAACTTTTAAGGAATTAATTTGATTAATTATTACTGCAGTTGCTTCAACATAATCATTTTGTGTAGTCTACTGTGTTGTTTTAAATTGTATTCAATGCAATTGTTAACCTGTATATATTTCTAATGTACTGTATTTCAGCCCTATTTCCTTTCCCTGGTTATTCCACTTGTCAGGCTGCCATTGTAAATAAGAACGTGTTCTTAATGACTTGCCTGTAAAAATAAATAAATAAATAAATAAATAAATAAATAAATAAAAGGAACAAAGAAAATATGTGATGAAACAAGATTCTGTTCTATAATGATGCTTTTTAAGATAAAAACACAATTATTATGGATCACGTGTTTTCAAATTCCGGGTCGAGTGTAGCCTACACTTTGTCAGGTAAAGTATTCAGTTTGTGTTTAATAATGTGCATTATTAAAGACAGTTGTACTAAATGTGATTGGAGAAATCCTGCATATATCATCAGAGAGAAGTATAGCCTATGTCATTTTCACCTAAAGGTCCAGTTATGACATTTTAATATTATGAGGTCAAAACATAAAATTACTAGTTATTTATTTCATTTAATCTCTCAGAATGTGTTTGTAATTTTTACCATAAAATATTATCGAAGTCGGAACCATCGCTGCTCTTTCCTGCGAACTTGTCGAATCTGCTCATGTGCAACCGTTCGGAAAACTGTGCTAAAGTCTGAAGGAGAGAGCTTTGAAGCTGTAAGTTTTAATTTGTTTTAAATCGAACAGCCCACAGAACAATTGTGTCTTTGTCAAATGAGTTTAACATATGTTTGTGATGCCCTTTGCATTTTCATTTCAATCTTTCTTTTTTTTTCTTTAGTTATTGCTGTTACAAATTGTACTTGCAAAATTTGAACAATGTGAAATGTTCTCGAGACCATGTAGGCCTTGTAGGAAAAAAGTGTCTGCTGAGAAAGAGAGGGGGATTTTTTTGTAAATCTTTCAGTTATGACAGCATTTCTGTTATTGTTCAACATGTTTATGAATTTAGTTAGTGTTGAGAAAAACATAAAAATCTAAAGATCTTTGCTTAAGATCGATGTTGACAGGTTCACTGTTTATGTCATGGCCTAAACCACAGAAGGAATGAGGTGTGCTTTTCCATCACTATATGTCATCCAGCAAGAACTATTAGGTCATACATAAGCTACTTACACATTCATATTCATGTCAGATACGTTCTCATCAAAGTGACTTACAAGAGAGTGCAAGTGTTTGGGATGATTGCATCAGTATTGCAAAATGTAGCCTACATTATTCCCCCTATAAAACGCCCACTCACGAACAAATAAATACATGGACATAAAGGTCTAATATATACATAGGCATATAGTTAATATATATAACGTTTGGAAACAGTACTATTTTTAACGTTTTAACCTGCATTTATTTGATCAAAAATACAGAAAAAAACTGTAATATTGTGAAGTATTATTAAAATTCAAAATAATGTTTTTTTTATAATGCTTAATATGTTTTTTTGTGTGATACTTTTTTTCAGGATCCATTGCATGATTCTGCAAAGGAATCTCACAGAAATTCACAATGCTTCATGGGTTAGTTCTTTTGCTCATTAAAGACATTAGAGGGATCAATCACCCAAAATGAAAATTCTGTCATCATAGATAAACCCATCAACTGTTTGGTTACCGAGATTCTTCAAAAGAAATTCATTCAGGTTTGGAACAACTTGAGGGGTGAGTAAATGATGCCAATTCAACTATCCCTTTTTACACAGTCTTTTAACTTTGTCTTTTTGTCCAATGCTTTTTTGCTTTAAATTAAAAGTTTGTAACGTTGTGATTAACATTGCTGCTGCTTGATGTAGCACCTTTAAACTCAGGGGGGTTGATTCAGTTCCTCCATCATGGAAAGGAGGCTTAATTATATCCTAATAAACAGTGGGGGAGAGCGGAAGATAGATGAACTCCTTGCCAATTGGAAGCTGTCTTCTATCTATTTAGGATGATGAGTTGGATGGCGGGTTGGCAGTCCTAAATACGAGTCAACAGGGAGATGAGAAGAGGTCATTATTATTATTTTTAATAAGCATGAACTGAAATGTAAAAGCACAACCCACCATGGGAAAAACAAACAAACCCCCAATATTGCATGAATGGTGTCATTGATTAGGTTTCCCAAAGAATGTGTTAAGAATGTCTTATAGTGTCAGGT
This sequence comes from Hybognathus amarus, assembly GCA_030378365.1. Lineage (NCBI taxonomy): Eukaryota > Metazoa > Chordata > Actinopteri > Cypriniformes > Leuciscidae > Hybognathus > Hybognathus amarus. The sequence goes on along the minus strand of JAQIUQ010006991.1, from coordinate 60,045 downwards.
TCTTATTAAAGGGCACCTGATGAAATGTTGTTCTGGAAGAGGTTATGGCACATACAGTACATGGCCTGGTCATGTTTGTGCCATTGTGTCAGCTGACCTTCCTTTCTTCCTGAAATATGTTTAGGAGGAGAGAAATTAAATATACAAGCTTGATTAAAATGGTCATTTTAGAAGAAAATTCCAAATGGCATTTAGAGGCTTTTGCATCTGAACTCTTCATATATATATATATATATATATATATATATACATATATATATATATATATATATATATATATATATATATATAAAGCCTACTTAATACACAAAGTTTGAAGTTGTCTAAAATATCAAAATGATCCAAATTTTGCTGTAAAAAAACCCCCTCAACAATCAATCTTATACAATCTTACCTTCTGTCGTCTGTTTGATAGTTTATAGTTTTTGGCAAGTAAAAGGCCTTTTTAGTATAGTTGTAAAAATGTGAAAGAGAAAAAAATTAAGAATTATTTTGAATCAAATGATATTTCTCAATAATCACTATTTCATTCCACTATGCCCCCTCCTCCTAAATATTAATTCATGTTTAAAGTGCAATATTCAGAGTGACGCATGCAGTCCCTCTGCAAAGTCAAACCAGCATGACAGAGAACAGATAAGCACATCCACTGAAGCAGAAGAACACAGCGCTGTAAACATCATTTATTCATTCATTCAGCAGGACACTCACTGTGTTCAGGGCAAAACTCCAGCTTTAATAGTCAAGTCAATACACGGATGGACAAATCACACAAAAGACATCAGTAAAGCCCAAAAAAGAAAAAAGGAGTAGATATTTAGACATAAGTCATGTTAAGTCTTAATATTCCCAACCTGTTTATTTGCAATGATTTTTCTTTAAATAATGACACTGAAACTAATGTATAATTTAGTGCAATTCACATAAAACTGTATAAACTTTAAATACACCATCTAATGACTCTCCTGTCATTTAAAATGACCATATTATGTATTTATCATAAAAACAGGACAAAATATACAGTTTAATTGGATTTCTAAATGTTTATACAAAATAGATGAGAATATAAAAGCTACAACCCTTTGGCACAAAAAAAAAATCTTTAAAAAAAACAAACAAAAAAAACAAACCAAAAGATGTATACCTGCAGCTCTGAAATAACAAAAACAAAAAAACTTTATTAAAATTAATTCATTAAAACTCCCATATTAGTATTACAAAATAATCAGCTCATAACTATCTTAATGGAGATTAAGAGGAATACACGTTGTTTCCGGCAAAGGCCTATTTTGGAATGATAAAAAAAGCAAATATGGTAGAATGGTGGCAACCAAGGCATTGGATTTACAAAGATTTTAGTGTGGAAACTCATTCCGTCACTCATACAAAAATCGCATCTCAGTGTACAAACAGCAATCTTATTATGACAAATGTAGTTTTTATAGAAGTTCTCTTATGTGAAGCGCACTGTTGGCACAGGAAAAAAAAAGAAACTCTGCACTTTATCTCCGAGACTGACAGGGTGCCAATTGTCAAATCAGATACCCTGTCAAACAAAGCTAAACTGTGTAAAAACTCTGACGAAAATATACAGCATCTTCAATCTATGATTCAGGTGTGATTTAGTAGAAAGAACCTGAGATTAAAGGTCAGTCGAAGCATCACTTAATTTTGACACATAAACTACCCATTTTCAGCTGACAGGATAAATAATAAATCCTGAGAGTAACTGTGAAAACAATGTTGACAGTACAAATATGACCTGCTTACATCAGTGTATCATTGGCTGATATTACAACATTAACAGCCCAGTTGTGTGCTACAAACAGTTATATTCATCCACAGCAGGTGATAGTACCTGCTTAAATCCTTTATGTAGTATCCAAAATAAGGCTTAATGTTAGGAGTTTTCACTCAGTCCATCAAAGGCATACATCTGCAGCATTTGGCCAGCTTGCTTTGCTTCTTGGGTTCTCCGTCCAGGAGACCATCCGTATAGTGTCCGTATTCTCGATGGCATCTTCCACACGGGTGATATAAAGCCAGGTAAAGAGCACTCCAAAAAACTAACAATAAAAAAAGAGAGCAATTGTTCACCATTAATAAATTAAAAATCTTTATGCGGTATTGGAAGGGTTGATTGCATGTATTGCCTAATTCAATCCGGACTTTGATTGGCTCTTCCAAAGACCTCAACAGATGACCATTTTGTACAATTTGTGCAGCCTGTTTCTAATGGTTGTCTGATGAACACTCATTAACTGTTGCCAGAACTGACTGCAAATCTTTTGATAGGACCCTGAGGTTCTTTGAGGTGTCTCAAGTGGCTCTTTTGGTCTTGGCAAAATGGTAACGTACAGTACGTACTTCAACGTTTATGATAGAACAAAATCTTCTTTCAAACAGTACACTTTTGTACCTTATTTACTCCTAAACAGTGAAAATATTACCTAAATGTAACATATTAGTACCTTTTGAAAGGATACGTGCCACGATAAAGAGAAATTTAACTTTTTCCACACACAGAATGGGCCTTTCTGTTCATTGAAGCTGTACAAAACATAACAAAATCTACACTGCAAGCGTAATTTGATCAGTTATATCGCCTTTTACTCATTGACATTGGTGAAATGCCAACCCAATATATTTTTTCTTATCTTTTTCACAGCAGTGTGTTAATTTGCGCACTTCATGCTGCAGCTACACCATTTGTGCAGTAATATAAATCATGTAATAAACAACTGGGGTGGTTTACAGTGTAGGGAGACTGAATAATGACTTTGAATCAACTGTGAATCACCATTTATGGCAAAAAAACGATGTCACTAATTATAAAAGCTTCTCGGTTTCAACACTTTGCTCATTAAAAAAAAAAGTCCCGCGCCTCCTCCCTTACACATAAACATACTTGCTCACATGCCCACAAGCATAATACTGAAGAATGTTTCTATGTAAACATTATAATACAATATGAATGTCACTGGTTTTTCTCAACAACACCTCTGCTTATCACATATAACTCTATATCTTCTAGCATCATTTCCTGTGAAACTACAGACTGTCTGTCCTGAACTTAGCCCTGTTTTCAGCACCTCTAAGAGTCCTTAAAGTAAAGACTGAGATTACTGTTTGTGTGCATGTGTTTTTCTCTGTGTTGGAGGGTTATCGAGGTTGCAGCATTATTGAAATGGCAACATAATGGACTCAAAGTGTATGTGATTATGATAATCCACATCTGCAACTGGTGTTTTTCTGTGCGTCAAGGCACTTCTTTAAAACTGATTAAAATGGGGGACACACATTAACAGCTGCAACATTAGAGGATGCTTTTGAAAGTGAGACGGATTACCAGACTGCTAATTTTCTAAAACCGGTCTACTCTTTTGAGAAAAGTTGAAATTCATTTAAACAGGTCTCTCTCACCAGGCAGACACCTCTTCATCGGTGCGGAAAACGATTCACGAGGGGATATTATGTAAAGAGGTGATTTAAATACACTAATGAGCACAGATAATGATGAATAAAGACAAGATGAAATAGCTCCATAAAGCCAAAAGAACCTTTTGAAGAGAAAAAATATTGGCACTTTTTGCTAAAGCAAGTTTTATCAAAGTAAATACCGGTCAAAAGTTTAACATCAGTGAGATTTTTTATGCTTTTTAAAAGAAGTCTCTTCTGCTCACCAAGGCTGCAATTTTTTTTATAAAAAATACACAAAAAACACAGCAATATTGTGACTTTTTTATGTTAATATATATTAAAATGTAATTTATTCCTCTGAAAAAAGCTGAATTTTCAGCATCATTACTCCAGTCTTCAGTGTCACATGATCCTTCACAAATCACTCTAATATTATGATTTTATGCTCCAAAAACATGTATGATTATTATCCATGTTGAAAACAGTTTTTTACATTTTTATTTCAGGATTCTTTGATGAATAGAAAGTTCAAAGAACAGCATTTATTTAATTAGAATCTTTTCTAACATTATAAATGTCTTTACTGTAACTTTTGATCAATGTAACTCATCCTTGATGAATAGAAGTATTGATTTCTTATTTATTTCCCCCAAAAATAAAATACAAATTCTTACTGACCCCAAACTTTTTAAAGGGTAGTGTTTAATGTAACAAAAGCATTTCAGACAAAAGCTGTTCTTTTGAAATAAGAAAAAATAAGAAAACAGAAAGCTGTTCTTCTCTCAAATAACCAAAGAAAAATGCAATTTTTGTTCTTGGCAAGCTTGCAAGGGATAAGAGCATGTATGTTTTAAGAAAAGTGCATAATTTGTAATATTCACTCTGAACCTTTTTCTCTTACCTGAGGAAGTAGGATGCCCAGAAGAAGACCAGCCATGATTGTATAGTTATCCACGAACCAAATAAAGACTGCATCCGTGCAACCACGGATGTAGATGACCTCTACATTTTCTAGCCTCTGTGGACAAAGTTCAGGCCAGAGAAACAGGTCACATTCAAATGTCATCTTTTCACTATTCTATTCAAAAGAGTAAAAAAACGTCCCTCTTCGCATCTCTGATTGACTACCAATATTGCGAAAATAATGGGTGTGTTGAAGATATGCGAATGTAATGTGTTGAGGGATAATTGGATGCTGTTATAAGGCAGATCATCATTCATCTGTGCATGCTGCATATTCTCACAGCCTGTTAAAATTCAGAGGTGGTTCTCACTGCTCTTCCCAGATGATCTGATTACAGATCAGACCTTTTGACCTCTCCAAATGACTGCAGTTATACCAAGTGGATGGACAGAGAACTTTTCAAATACCAGAATCAAATTATAAGCTACTCTAACTTTCTTTTCCATTTGATCTAACCAAAACATCATCAGACATGTTAATAGAGTTGATCAGGGAACATAACCTCTTTATTGAGGGTCTTGTATCCATATATCGTATTAACAACTTCAGAAGGCTGTAAAACACAAGCAAATGCAGTCTTACCATTTTCATAGAAGTAAACTGTGAACTATCTCACTTAAAAACTAGATTGCAAATACAAAACCTATGGGAAATCTTTTGACATTTTCAAGTTGGATCATAGATATGAAATTATATTGTGTGTAATGCTAGAATACTAAGCTTTATAAATTATGCCAAAATCATTATGTGAGTAATTGTACACATTCTGATTAGATTTAAATGGATGGTAATTCCACCCAAGATTGAATATTCATTCATTAATTATTCACCCTATTGTCATGCTAAATCTGTAAGGTTCATCTTTGAAACACCAATGGAGATATTTTAATGTAATCTGAGAGATTTTAGATCCTCCATTACTTTCAACCCATGTTCATCATATAAAGCTATTGAGTCTCTTCAGAAGATGTGGATTAAACCACTTGATTAATATCGGTTTCTTTTACAAACTCCTTACGAACTTTGTGAAGAGTCAAAGTTATGGCTGCATATACTTTCAATGGAGGGACATAAATATCTCAGATTTCATTTAAACATCTTCAATTTGTGTTTTGAACATAAACAAAAGTCTTATGGGGTTTGGAAAGACATAAGGGTGAGTAAATTATCTCAAAATTTTCATTTTTGGGTGAACTATCCTCAGTTCTGACTCTTTAAATCAGTGTAACATGACCTCATTAAAAAGGAAAAGGTTCCTTTATATAGATTTTTCAGATGGCATCAATGTTTGTTTGGCAGATAACAACACAGCATAAGCTGATGACAGGACCGACTTACATTTAAAATGACAAGCACGTCTGGTGACAACCTGAAAATATAAACTCATAAGTGGATTGAATTTGATCATTTAATGGATCCTTGGAGCAAAATTAGCTCAAGGAAATGTAAAAAGCAGGAATACAGGGTTAAATAAAGCTAAACATTCCTTTAAACAATATATGAGTTTTATTAATATGAGGGTCACAAACAAAAAGGCAGATATGTTTTCAATACCTTGTTTCATTTTAAAACACTTTAAGATAAGCAGACACTTGCAACTAAGGCACCTTGAAGAAATTTAAGGGCCTGATGTGATAAAGACATCATAGGAACCATGCCTTCAGATAATAAACTTAAATCACCATTATCACCATTACAATATCATCAGATTAGATTCTGATATTCAATTCCAGACAAAACATTCTGATGTAATCTTCACATGAAAGCATTAATTTGTTTTAGACTGAGGTAATGATGAGGTAATGCTTGTCCAGGTAATCCCTACACAGTTGGATGTTGGCAAACAAACTCTGCTTGTTCCAAAACTAATGAAAAATTAATGTGATTTTGACTCTGACCTGTTTTAGTATTGCACTTTAAAGGACCTTTTTTTGGAACTGTCCTATCCAACTTCAAAAATGAGATATTTTAATATTCAGGTGAATCTAATACCAAACTGCAGTGACATGTTACTAACATTCTGGCTTATGTTAAGAGTGTTTGACAAGAAAATAAACGTGCAAGGAACAAACTGAACAAAATTAGCTGGCATCTTTATTGTAATATTGGAGTAACAATGTCTTCCTGACTAAAAATCTTGCAGATGCGTCATTCCTGCAGTGGAGTGTATTTCCATGTCCCCTCCATAAGTCACTTTATAAGAAATATTGTAAATACTGGTACTGTGTTGTGAAGCACCATATGACATAATATTGTTGATTATTATGTCATATGGTGCTTCACAACACAGTACCAGTATTTACAATATTTCTTATAAAGTGACTTATGGAGGGGACATGGAAATACACTCCACTGCAGGAATGACGCATCTGCAAGATTTTTAGTCAGGAAGACATTGTTACTCCAATATTACAATAAAGATGCCAGCTAATTTTGTTCAGTTTGTTCCTTGCACGTTTATTTTCTTGTCAAACACTCTTAACATAAGCCAGAATGTTAGTAACATGTCACTGCAGTTTGGTATTAGATTCACCTGAATATTAAAATATCTCATTTTTTGAAGTTGGATAGGACAGTTCCAAAAAAAGGTCCTTTAAAGTGCAATACTAAAACAGGTCAGAGTCAAAATCACATTAATTTTTCATTAGTTTTGGAACAAGCAGAGTTTGTTTGCCAACATCCAACTGTGTAGGGATTACCTGGACAAGCATTACCTCATCATTACCTCAGTCTAAAACAAATTAATGCTTTCATGTGAAGATTACATCAGAATGTTTTGTCTGGAATTGAATATCAGAATCTAATCTGATGATATTGTAATGGTGATAATGGTGATTTAAGTTTATTATCTGAAGGCATGGTTCCTATGATGTCTTTATCACATCAGGCCCTTAAATTTCTTCAAGGTGCCTTAGTTGCAAGTGTCTGCTTATCTTAAAGTGTTTTAAAATGAAACAAGGTATTGAAAACATATCTGCCCTTTTGTTTGTGACCCTCATATTAATAAAACTCATATATTGTTTAAAGGAATGTTTAGCTTTATTTAACCCTGTATTCCTGCTTTTTACATTTCCTTGAGCTAATTTTGCTCCAAGGATCCATTAAATGATCAAATTCAATCCACTTATGAGTTTATATTTTCAGGTTGTCACCAGACGTGCTTGTCATTTTAAATGTAAGTTAGGTCCTGTCATCAGCTTATGCTGTGTTGTTATCTGCCAAACAAACATTGATGCCATCTGAAAAATCTATATAAAGGAACCTTTTCCTTTTTAATGAGGTCATGTTGCACTGATTTAAAGAGTCAGAACTGAGGATAGTTCACCCAAAAATGAAAATTTTGAGATAATTTACTCACCCTTATGTCTTTCCAAACCCATAAGACTTTTGTTTATGTTCAAAACACAAATTGAAGATGTTTAAATGAAATCTGAGATATTTATGTCCCTCCATTGAAAGTATATGCAGCCATAACTTTGACTCTTTACAAAGTTCGTAAGGAGTTTGTAAAAGAAACCGATATTAATCAAGTGGTTTAATCCACATCTTCTGAAGAGACTCAATAGCTTTATATGATGAACATGGGTTGAAAGTAATGGAGGATCTAAAATCTCTCAGATTACATTAAAATATCTCCATTGGTGTTTCAAAGATGAACCTTACAGATTTAGCATGACAATAGGGTGAATAATTAATGAATGAATATTCAATCTTGGGTGAATTACCATCCATTTAAATCTAATCAGAATGTGTACAATTACTCACATAATGATTTTGGCATAATTTATAAAGCTTAGTATTCTAGCATTACACACAATATAATTTCATATCTATGATCCAACTTGAAAATGTCAAAAGATTTCCCCATAGGTTTTGCTATTTGCAATCTTAGTTTTTAAGTGAGATAGTTCACAGTTTACTTCTATGAAAATGGTAAGACTGCATTTGCTTGTGTTTTACAGCCTTCTGAAGTTGTTAATACGATATATGGATACAAGACCCTCAATAAAGAGGTATGTTCCCTGATCAACTCTATTAACATGTCTGATGATGTTTTGGTTAGATCAAATGGAAAAGAAAGTTAGAGTAGCTTATAATTTGATTCTGGTATTTGAAAAGTTCTCTGTCCATCCACTTGGTATAACTGCAGTCATTTGGAGAGGTCAGAAGGTCTGATCTGTAATCAGATCATCTGGGAAGAGCAGTGAGAACCACCTCTGAATTTTAACAGGCTGTGAGAATATGCAGCATGCACAGATGAATGATGATCTGCCTTATAACAGCATCCAATTATCCCTCAACACATTACATTCGCATATCTCCAACACACCCATTATTTTCGCAATATTGGTAGTCAATCAGAGATGCGAAGAGGGACGTTTTTTTACTCTTTTGAATAGAATAGTGAAAAGATGACATTTGAATGTGACCTGTTTCTCTGGCCTGAACTTTGTCCACAGAGGCTAGAAAATGTAGAGGTCATCTACATCCGTGGTTGCACGGATGCAGTCTTTATTTGGTTCGTGGATAACTATACAATCATGGCTGGTCTTCTTCTGGGCATCCTACTTCCTCAGGTAAGAGAAAAAGGTTCAGAGTGAATATTACAAATTATGCACTTTTCTTAAAACATACATGCTCTTATCCCTTGCAAGCTTGCCAAGAACAAAAATTGCATTTTTCTTTGGTTATTTGAGAGAAGAACAGCTTTCTGTTTTCTTATTTTTTCTTATTTCAAAAGAACAGCTTTTGTCTGAAATGCTTTTGTTACATTAAACACTACCCTTTAAAAAGTTTGGGGTCAGTAAGAATTTGTATTTTATTTTTGGGGGAAATAAATAAGAAATCAATACTTCTATTCATCAAGGATGAGTTACATTGATCAAAAGTTACAGTAAAGACATTTATAATGTTAGAAAAGATTCTAATTAAATAAATGCTGTTCTTTGAACTTTCTATTCATCAAAGAATCCTGAAATAAAAATGTAAAAAACTGTTTTCAACATGGATAATAATCATACATGTTTTTGGAGCATAAAATCATAATATTAGAGTGATTTGTGAAGGATCATGTGACACTGAAGACTGGAGTAATGATGCTGAAAATTCAGCTTTTTTCAGAGGAATAAATTACATTTTAATATATATTAACATAAAAAAGTCACAATATTGCTGTGTTTTTTGTGTATTTTTTATAAAAAAAATTGCAGCCTTGGTGAGCAGAAGAGACTTCTTTTAAAAAGCATAAAAAATCTCACTGATGTTAAACTTTTGACCGGTATTTACTTTGATAAAACTTGCTTTAGCAAAAAGTGCCAATATTTTTTCTCTTCAAAAGGTTCTTTTGGCTTTATGGAGCTATTTCATCTTGTCTTTATTCATCATTATCTGTGCTCATTAGTGTATTTAAATCACCTCTTTACATAATATCCCCTCGTGAATCGTTTTCCGCACCGATGAAGAGGTGTCTGCCTGGTGAGAGAGACCTGTTTAAATGAATTTCAACTTTTCTCAAAAGAGTAGACCGGTTTTAGAAAATTAGCAGTCTGGTAATCCGTCTCACTTTCAAAAGCATCCTCTAATGTTGCAGCTGTTAATGTGTGTCCCCCATTTTAATCAGTTTTAAAGAAGTGCCTTGACGCACAGAAAAACACCAGTTGCAGATGTGGATTATCATAATCACATACACTTTGAGTCCATTATGTTGCCATTTCAATAATGCTGCAACCTCGATAACCCTCCAACACAGAGAAAAACACATGCACACAAACAGTAATCTCAGTCTTTACTTAAGGACTCTTAGAGGTGCTGAAAACAGGGCTAAGTTCAGGACAGACAGTCTGTAGTTTCACAGGAAATGATGCTAGAAGATATAGAGTTATATGTGATAAGCAGAGGTGTTGTTGAGAAAAACCAGTGACATTCATATTGTATTATAATGTTTACATAGAAACATTCTTCAGTATTATGCTTGTGGGCATGTGAGCAAGTATGTTTATGTGTAAGGGAGGAGGCGCGGGACTTTTTTTTTTAATGAGCAAAGTGTTGAAACCGAGAAGCTTTTATAATTAGTGACATCGTTTTTTTGCCATAAATGGTGATTCACAGTTGATTCAAAGTCATTATTCAGTCTCCCTACACTGTAAACCACCCCAGTTGTTTATTACATGATTTATATTACTGCACAAATGGTGTAGCTGCAGCATGAAGTGCGCAAATTAACACACTGCTGTGAAAAAGATAAGAAAAAATATATTGGGTTGGCATTTCACCAATGTCAATGAGTAAAAGGCGATATAACTGATCAAATTACGCTTGCAGTGTAGATTTTGTTATGTTTTGTACAGCTTCAATGAACAGAAAGGCCCATTCTGTGTGTGGAAAAAGTTAAATTTCTCTTTATCGTGGCACGTATCCTTTCAAAAGGTACTAATATGTTACATTTAGGTAATATTTTCACTGTTTAGGAGTAAATAAGGTACAAAAGTGTACTGTTTGAAAGAAGATTTTGTTCTATCATAAACGTTGAAGTACGTACTGTACGTTACCATTTTGCCAAGACCAAAAGAGCCACTTGAGACACCTCAAAGAACCTCAGGGTCCTATCAAAAGATTTGCAGTCAGTTCTGGCAACAGTTAATGAGTGTTCATCAGACAACCATTAGAAACAGGCTGCACAAATTGTACAAAATGGTCATCTGTTGAGGTCTTTGGAAGAGCCAATCAAAGTCCGGATTGAATTAGGCAATACATGCAATCAACCCTTCCAATACCGCATAAAGATTTTTAATTTATTAATGGTGAACAATTGCTCTCTTTTTTTATTGTTAGTTTTTTGGAGTGCTCTTTACCTGGCTTTATATCACCCGTGTGGAAGATGCCATCGAGAATACGGACACTATACGGATGGTCTCCTGGACGGAGAACCCAAGAAGCAAAGCAAGCTGGCCAAATGCTGCAGATGTATGCCTTTGATGGACTGAGTGAAAACTCCTAACATTAAGCCTTATTTTGGATACTACATAAAGGATTTAAGCAGGTACTATCACCTGCTGTGGATGAATATAACTGTTTGTAGCACACAACTGGGCTGTTAATGTTGTAATATCAGCCAATGATACACTGATGTAAGCAGGTCATATTTGTACTGTCAACATTGTTTTCACAGTTACTCTCAGGATTTATTATTTATCCTGTCAGCTGAAAATGGGTAGTTTATGTGTCAAAATTAAGTGATGCTTCGACTGACCTTTAATCTCAGGTTCTTTCTACTAAATCACACCTGAATCATAGATTGAAGATGCTGTATATTTTCGTCAGAGTTTTTACACAGTTTAGCTTTGTTTGACAGGGTATCTGATTTGACAATTGGCACCCTGTCAGTCTCGGAGATAAAGTGCAGAGTTTCTTTTTTTTTCCTGTGCCAACAGTGCGCTTCACATAAGAGAACTTCTATAAAAACTACATTTGTCATAATAAGATTGCTGTTTGTACACTGAGATGCGATTTTTGTATGAGTGACGGAATGAGTTTCCACACTAAAATCTTTGTAAATCCAATGCCTTGGTTGCCACCATTCTACCATATTTGCTTTTTTTATCATTCCAAAATAGGCCTTTGCCGGAAACAACGTGTATTCCTCTTAATCTCCATTAAGATAGTTATGAGCTGATTATTTTGTAATACTAATATGGGAGTTTTAATGAATTAATTTTAATAAAGTTTTTTTGTTTTTGTTATTTCAGAGCTGCAGGTATACATCTTTTGGTTTGTTTTTTTTGTTTGTTTTTTTTAAAGATTTTTTTTTTGTGCCAAAGGGTTGTAGCTTTTATATTCTCATCTATTTTGTATAAACATTTAGAAATCCAATTAAACTGTATATTTTGTCCTGTTTTTATGATAAATACATAATATGGTCATTTTAAATGACAGGAGAGTCATTAGATGGTGTATTTAAAGTTTATACAGTTTTATGTGAATTGCACTAAATTATACATTAGTTTCAGTGTCATTATTTAAAGAAAAATCATTGCAAATAAACAGGTTGGGAATATTAAGACTTAACATGACTTATGTCTAAATATCTACTCCTTTTTTCTTTTTTGGGCTTTACTGATGTCTTTTGTGTGATTTGTCCATCCGTGTATTGACTTGACTATTAAAGCTGGAGTTTTGCCCTGAACACAGTGAGTGTCCTGCTGAATGAATGAATAAATGATGTTTACAGCGCTGTGTTCTTCTGCTTCAGTGGATGTGCTTATCTGTTCTCTGTCATGCTGGTTTGACTTTGCAGAGGGACTGCATGCGTCACTCTGAATATTGCACTTTAAACATGAATTAATATTTAGGAGGAGGGGGCATAGTGGAATGAAATAGTGATTATTGAGAAATATCATTTGATTCAAAATAATTCTTAATTTTTTTCTCTTTCACATTTTTACAACTATACTAAAAAGGCCTTTTACTTGCCAAAAACTATAAACTATCAAACAGACGACAGAAGGTAAGATTGTATAAGATTGATTGTTGAGGGGGTTTTTTTACAGCAAAATTTGGATCATTTTGATATTTTAGACAACTTCAAACTTTGTGTATTAAGTAGGCTTTATATATATATATATATATATATATATATATATATATATATGTATATATATATATATATATATATATATATATGAAGAGTTCAGATGCAAAAGCCTCTAAATGCCATTTGGAATTTTCTTCTAAAATGACCATTTTAATCAAGCTTGTATATTTAATTTCTCTCCTCCTAAACATATTTCAGGAAGAAAGGAAGGTCAGCTGACACAATGGCACAAACATGACCAGGCCATGTACTGTATGTGCCATAACCTCTTCCAGAACAACATTTCATCAGGTGCCCTTTAATAAGAACCTGACACTATAAGACATTCTTAACACATTCTTTGGGAAACCTAATCAATGACACCATTCATGCAATATTGGGGGTTTGTTTGTTTTTCCCATGGTGGGTTGTGCTTTTACATTTCAGTTCATGCTTATTAAAAATAATAATAATGACCTCTTCTCATCTCCCTGTTGACTCGTATTTAGGACTGCCAACCCGCCATCCAACTCATCATCCTAAATAGATAGAAGACAGCTTCCAATTGGCAAGGAGTTCATCTATCTTCCGCTCTCCCCCACTGTTTATTAGGATATAATTAAGCCTCCTTTCCATGATGGAGGAACTGAATCAACCCCCCTGAGTTTAAAGGTGCTACATCAAGCAGCAGCAATGTTAATCACAACGTTACAAACTTTTAATTTAAAGCAAAAAAGCATTGGACAAAAAGACAAAGTTAAAAGACTGTGTAAAAAGGGATAGTTGAATTGGCATCATTTACTCACCCCTCAAGTTGTTCCAAACCTGAATGAATTTCTTTTGAAGAATCTCGGTAACCAAACAGTTGATGGGTTTATCTATGATGACAGAATTTTCATTTTGGGTGATTGATCCCTCTAATGTCTTTAATGAGCAAAAGAACTAACCCATGAAGCATTGTGAATTTCTGTGAGATTCCTTTGCAGAATCATGCAATGGATCCTGAAAAAAAGTATCACACAAAAAAACATATTAAGCATTATAAAAAAAACATTATTTTGAATTTTAATAATACTTCACAATATTACAGTTTTTTTCTGTATTTTTGATCAAATAAATGCAGGTTAAAACGTTAAAAATAGTACTGTTTCCAAACGTTATATATATTAACTATATGCCTATGTATATATTAGACCTTTATGTCCATGTATTTATTTGTTCGTGAGTGGGCGTTTTATAGGGGGAATAATGTAGGCTACATTTTGCAATACTGATGCAATCATCCCAAACACTTGCACTCTCTTGTAAGTCACTTTGATGAGAACGTATCTGACATGAATATGAATGTGTAAGTAGCTTATGTATGACCTAATAGTTCTTGCTGGATGACATATAGTGATGGAAAAGCACACCTCATTCCTTCTGTGGTTTAGGCCATGACATAAACAGTGAACCTGTCAACATCGATCTTAAGCAAAGATCTTTAGATTTTTATGTTTTTCTCAACACTAACTAAATTCATAAACATGTTGAACAATAACAGAAATGCTGTCATAACTGAAAGATTTACAAAAAAATCCCCCTCTCTTTCTCAGCAGACACTTTTTTCCTACAAGGCCTACATGGTCTCGAGAACATTTCACATTGTTCAAATTTTGCAAGTACAATTTGTAACAGCAATAACTAAAGAAAAAAAAAGAAAGATTGAAATGAAAATGCAAAGGGCATCACAAACATATGTTAAACTCATTTGACAAAGACACAATTGTTCTGTGGGCTGTTCGATTTAAAACAAATTAAAACTTACAGCTTCAAAGCTCTCTCCTTCAGACTTTAGCACAGTTTTCCGAACGGTTGCACATGAGCAGATTCGACAAGTTCGCAGGAAAGAGCAGCGATGGTTCCGACTTCGATAATATTTTATGGTAAAAATTACAAACACATTCTGAGAGATTAAATGAAATAAATAACTAGTAATTTTATGTTTTGACCTCATAATATTAAAATGTCATAACTGGACCTTTAGGTGAAAATGACATAGGCTATACTTCTCTCTGATGATATATGCAGGATTTCTCCAATCACATTTAGTACAACTGTCTTTAATAATGCACATTATTAAACACAAACTGAATACTTTACCTGACAAAGTGTAGGCTACACTCGACCCGGAATTTGAAAACACGTGATCCATAATAATTGTGTTTTTATCTTAAAAAGCATCATTATAGAACAGAATCTTGTTTCATCACATATTTTCTTTGTTCCTTTTATTTATTTATTTATTTATTTATTTATTTATTTATTTTTACAGGCAAGTCATTAAGAACACGTTCTTATTTACAATGGCAGCCTGACAAGTGGAATAACCAGGGAAAGGAAATAGGGCTGAAATACAGTACATTAGAAATATATACAGGTTAACAATTGCATTGAATACAATTTAAAACAACACAGTAGACTACACAAAATGATTATGTTGAAGCAACTGCAGTAATAATTAATCAAATTAATTCCTTAAAAGTTAACCATTTAAAATGAGTAAAACTTACAACAACAACCAAAAAATCATAAATTAAAGTCACCATTATGGTGATCGGTGTTTGTTTTAGGTTTGTTTTAAAATTACGGTTTTTAATTTTAATTATTATTCAATTCTAATTTCTTAAATTTGTTAATATGTTGTCACAATTCTATTGATTAGATAAAGCATATTTATTTTTACAGTGAAGCTTGGGCTTGACAGATTGCAGCTTTGATATGTGGATGGAGAAAGTAAGTGAAGTTTCCAACCATTTCCAAGTATTTATATGCAGTGGCTATTTATATTAATAGCCCCCTTGCAAATGGTGATTTTAAGGGCTGGAGGAGGCATACCCTTACGAGTAAGAGTTGTGTAAAGGATTGCTGTAGTTTGAAAAAGCTATCCTGCGAGGTAGCTTGAACAGTATCAAGGGAGGAACCCGTGACATAAAGGATTGTATCCTCAGCATTTAAGTGATGATCAGTGACACGACACCAATGCTCCTAAGTCTGTGGATGAGTGTGTTGTGGTCCACAGCATCAAAAGGCAAAAGCTTTATTTATGAAATACAAGATCTTCGAGATGGATCCTAACGGTAGCCCTATTTATGATCAAAATTTGAATTACATTGTCTGAAGATCAAAAGACATTAACTATGCATTACCAGACCAGCCCACATTCTTCAGAAGGGGGTCTTTATTTATTTAATAAGCTGAGGCCATTCCTCATTTGAGTATAGTTCTTAAAATAGACAAGACCATAATTACCTCCTTGGGCTCAGTTAATAATGAAGTAGAAAATGACTATAGGCCTTGCTGTATTCACCCTTCGCTGATCTAAACTGATTCTTGGAATCATTTAGCATGTCCTATGGCAGACAAATTATAGTATTACTCAATATCAGTATCTGCAGATACGCAAGTCCTTGTGATCAAAAGTCAACACTGTGCTCAATAAGTTCCCATTTCCCAAGGTTTAAAATGTTACACTTCGCCTATCATCATGTTGTGCAACAACTTTGAATATTAAACAAGACAACCTTCACCATATCACCACTTCGTACTGGTCGAGTGCCTGTCCATTGGCAAATACTGTCGATTTTGTCTCTAAATAGAGGGACAAAATATGCAATCATTATACTGAGGATTCCTTTTTGTGAAGAATCAATGCTATTTATAACCAAACAAAATCCTTTAGTGAGAATCGTCCAAAGAGAGCACAGAGGAGCCAGCAGTTAATCAAATGTTTTTATCGGGTTTAATGTCTGAAGAACCCTTCAAAGTCAATCAGATGTGATTTCCTATGCATGAGGCTGCCGTTGATTCTTCCACGCCTGTAGCATCTTTTGAGTAACTGGGAGGCTTTGAACCGATGTCGAGTGTTGTGAAGGATGCAACCAAATCTAACAAGACCATTTTAGTCTGTTCAAAAGCAGAATAATAGAGTTTGATGGTTGTGATTTTCTCATCAGGAAGGCACCAATGCTGCAGGCTTGTGTGATAATGACATTGACAACCCTTCATAATTATGTCTGTGAGGACGACTTATACATAATGTAGATTTTGTATTACTGTTACCTAGATGGAAATACAAAGTGTGTAATTACATGTAAATTTTGAGGCACTTTATGGTTATTCCATGGTGTTGAGGTTCCTTAGCCTGTAATACCAAACTCTGCTACTTTGCTTAGTTTCGTGGACAGAGTCTGGAATGGCATTATTGCAAAGTGTTTTTATTCTCGTAACCACATAATTAATTATTTTCTTAATTTTTTATTTTTATTTTAGAATTGTAAGGTCTGAGGTCTGAGTAAGTGAAAGCCATCCAAGATTTAAAACCATATTAGATCACATAGTGAATGAGTGCCCTGGAATAATGGCTATTATTTTTGAGTTGTTTTTATCTACTGGATAGTGAGCAACTTTATAGACCCACTGCAATGTCTTAGTTTACATTGATATACGCTTTGAGGCTGAGTATGTTTGCATGAAAGGCATGAACAAATCCATTCAGCCCCACAGAGTCAAGTGCATATTGCATATTGGGTATGTCTCCCTCATTTAACACACCTGATTCAGATCCAGAGCTCGTTAGGATAGACTTAACCCTAACGAGCTGAGGATCTGAATCAGGTGTGTTAAATGAGGGAGACATGCTCAATATGCAGAGAGCAGTGGGTCTCGAGGACTGGAGTTGAGAACCCCTGTGATAGACTTTAGATTTCTACTGTTATGGTGGACACTGCCATCTTCTGGTTAGGCATAGAAGGATTGAATTTCATTGAAGTCTAATAAAATCATGCCATTTATTAACAGAGTAAGACTGTATAGGCACAAGAGATTGGTATGTTTAAGGCCAATCTGAGAATTTCCCTCCTGTTATCTTGCATTCTTATCTTGACAAATCTAACAAAACAAAAAACATTCTGATCACAAATGGCATTACCCTTGTGGAAATACCCTTCACTGCCTTATACGTTTGGGTCAACTGTTTTATTAAAACGTATCTTATGCTCTCCAAGACAAAACTTGTATCTAATCAGAAATTAAAACTAGTTGTGAAATATTGTTACAATTTAAAATATTTTTTGGGATAAAAATTTTCAGTGCATATCCAGCCAGTGTTTAAAACTATCTGCTAAATGTAGTCACGCAATGCTGATGTTGTTAACATTAACAATTTGTATAAAGTATAATTTGCACGGTTTGATGTGATGATAATCGATCGTTAGATTTAATCATTGCGATTTACTGCAATGCTTCCCTTCAGTTGGTCCGAACAAACGTTACTTGTAATTTGAACAAACGAACAAATGTTACTCACTTGCTCAGATGACAATTTAGGGTGAAAATGATTATGTTGGCCAGTACATCCAAAAAGTAGTATAATCTGTGATTCTGAATGCCAGTTTTCACACCGATCGGCGCGTGACAGCTGCACTCTCCAATTGTGTTCATCCGCGCAGTACGTTGTCTAAAAATCACGTAAAGTTTGTAATTGCGAATAACTGCAATTGCAGATTTCAAAAAGTTATGGCAAAAGAGGAAACTCTGCAGCACTGCATCTTTAATAAATTAGAAATTTAATTTCTTCCAGTGATGGCAAATCTGAATTTTCAGCATCATTACTCAGTCTTACGTGATCCAGATCATTCTAATATGCAGAGTTTGGTTCTTCTCAATAAACATTTCTTTATATTATCAATGTTTAAAACAGTGTTGCTGAATCGTTTTCTGGAAACTGTGATGCATTTTTTTCAGGATTATTTGATGATTGGATGCATTAAACTGACAATACTGATCTGTTTAATGCATCCTTGCTGAATAGAAGCATTAGTTTCTTTCCCAAAACTTTGAAAAGTATATTCATTATTTTATTTGAAATGTGCATCCAACACAATCATCACACAAATTGCAGTTCCAGTATGCTAAAAAAGGTTTATGCATATTAGCCAGTGGCATGCCTGTCACATTGATGTGCTCATTCATATCCTGTCAGTGAGTGCAGTATCATTCAGAATCCCACTTCCTGAATAGCTCGTAGCTCCACGATTATTGGCCGGCCAGCATGTTCACATGTCCCGCCCCTTTTGTCTGACCGCCCCTGCTGCCCTGCACCCAATGCACTGTTCTGTTCCAGCGAGAGACATCTCCTCCCAAATGCCCGCTTATGCAGCAAATGCTTGCACCTCAGCTAACAGGCATAGGTCAGCTCTCTCGACACAATAGTCCTAGCAGAACACCAGCAAAGGGTGCATGGTTTAACAGGTAAGTGTGTACTATTTTCCTCAGCACCTCTGAGTGATTCAGTAACATTTTAAAGCAGAAGTCAGAGTCTAACCAAGATAAAAACAGAAGATTTTTGATTTCACAGTGTGATTAGCTCTAACTCTTATGTGCATTAAAATCATAAGGTGTTTTGTCTGTTTTAGACTGAATGTTCATACACTTCCTTCCATTTCCATGTGAGGCGGGACAGTGGTGCAGGAAATCAGAGTCATATGATAGCAGGACAGACCCTGAGAGCAGACCAGCAGTAAACAACTGAGACATGTTGAGTCTGTGATGTACTGTTGGTCAGCAACTGTATTATAATCAGCTTTTATTTCCTGCCTGCAACATTTAAATCAGTTACGAACAAAAGGTTTGCTGTTAGTTCTGTTAAACATGTACAAGTGATGCTTAATGTTATCCACCCATTGAGAAACAATGTTGTCTGTGTTCAGTGGATCCGGAAATGTATTCCCCTCAGAGCCTTCACCGATGGGGCATCACACATAGCGAAAGCATGGAGCGTTTGGCCTATAGTCAAGGTAAGCCTCCAGAGCTTAATACAGCCTACTAAGTTAAAATATACAAAGTAGGTTAGTTGTTTGGAACTGCAAACCTACACTTTTGTTATAGTGTGGTGACATCATAGTCTACAAGGAGAATAATCCTGACTCAGCACTAGTGAGGTCAGCAGAGGTTGTTAGCATTCATTTAAAGTGAACAGTTTGATATAACCGTGCAAAACGTGCACTAATAAAAAGGAGCAACTATTTATGAATTACTTTTAAATCATCTCAGTGACTCGAATTTCGTTCACAAAAAAAAGAGTTTCAGATGATGGCTTTCTGGCCCCTCATGAACATTTTAAGGCGCGGACATTTAATGTTGTTTGGGGAACTTTCGTGGACTAAATCCAATCATTTCATTAGGAATCCACACAATCACGTGTTGTTGGACCTGGGAATGTTGTCACACTTAGAGTTGACCTTACAGTAAACAGGTTCAGAAAACTAAGATGCGTCTAGGCAAACCTTTGTTATTCTTGCTCTTTTGAAATGCAAACACATTTAAATGTTCAGTGTCATGTCCAAAAATAGAGGTTGGATACTGTGTAGCCAACACCATTGAGTTTATTGAGACACAAACAAACAGAAGTGCTAATAAACAATACTATTTCACTATGGTTGATGCTCTGAGCAGCCATATTAGATTCTAAAGTTGGGGTTGTTGCTGTTTTCCAGAGTTGCAGTTGCAACTCCAGACTTATGGGGCGTTCCCTTATGGGGCGTTCCGGTTTAAAAGTTTTTACTGGGAACCACTTCTGAGGACAGATTGAACCCACCAATTGCAGCCTTCTGTTTTCACGTACCCTATTTAAAAGTAGATTTATCGAGAAATGATTAGCTAGATATTTAATATGTGAGCTTTAATCTTCTAAAAGGCTTAATTTAAGCAATTTTGTTTCAATTTTGTCTTTGAAGAAAGTATTGATATCAGTGAGGAAGTGGATTATGCATGGAAGTGGATGAGAAAAATTTGTTCACTCTTAAAAGATTTGTTCAAAAACACATAGGCCCATATTCTTTCATGAACAAATACGACCAGTTTTCTTATTTCCCCCATTATGACAAACATAATAATTTAAGAAATACTGGTAACCAGTGGAAAATTAATAATTTCCCAGGACAATATTACATACAAGCGGTAGAGGGTAGTATATCCATACTCTTCCACTAAATTACGTCTTTTTAATGTTATGACACCACCCTTTGCTGCAGACGGATCGTGCAGGGAGTGCTCGGGTGTAAACAAATCCAAAATCTAGCCATTTGTTCTCCAAAGATATGATGACCATATGAATGGAAAACATACGTCGCCTTTGGGGCGTTGACAAGGAACATCACATGGGAAAGCGCTTGAATTTCGTCGTTAACTGTTTATCAATGCCGCTCAACACATCACCGCCGTGGTTGTTAGGTGAAGTATTATCCTAAACTGTATGTATGATATTCACTTTAACGATGGCGACACCTGCAGAACAGGACCTTGTGTTGGCGGAAGCAGAGAGCAACAAAGAGAGAGCGCAAGTGTTCGGTATCCTCAGATTGCAGGAGGATAAAGCGGCCGGTGAGAAAGCGAGCAGCGCTGCCATGAAATCTGGAGACGGGAGATGGCAGGCGCCCATATTCGCTTTAGCCAGAAAAGCGTCAGAAACCTTCTCGGGTGGCATTCACGTACTGCCCAAAGTGATAGAGCCTAAAACATCCCCTTTTTCAGAAGAATGGGGTGCCAAGGGTAGGTTATAGATGACATAAAGCCCGTGTTGTTCAGACGAAGTTAGCCTATGTGTATGGCAAGCCACACAATCATTTTATTGTTGAAAACTGAATCCAAGACAAAAAAAAAAACCTTTGAAATGTTTTTTTCTTTCTATTGCGTATTTTTATTGACAAATAGGCCTAAATAATACAATACTAATTAATATATACAGTTAGTTGTCATTTCTAATACAGTTGTATTGTAATTATTGCTTATTAATACGTGTAGACAAATAGACTAGCCTACATGCTCAATACAATAACTTTTGCAATTTTTTAAAATTATTTTGTTTATTTTGATAAATAAAATGTTTTTTGTTCAAATAAATATACTATCATTCAAATTACAGAAACAAAATTATTTTAAAAAGTAAATATTCTGCAATTATTGAAATAGATATTAATTTAATAAAGCATTACAGAAGTTGCAAAAAATATATATTTCATTTAATATAAATATGGTGATAATCTCGTAATTGGACACCCTACTTAATATATGATATTTATCATCTGAATCATCGTCAAGCAGATAGTATGGTATTTTTACGTAAAAAAAAATATACTTTTACATATTCTTTCGTTATTAAAAAAACTTTGCTTTACCGTGAAACAAAACTAAAAAACATTAACATCAAAATATAGTCAATAGCCCCTTTCACACATACATGTGTATGAAGATGATGTGATTACTCTGTGCTGTTTACAGTAATTTATATATATATTTTTTTTTTTATGTAATAGATGATCATATTTGTATGGAAGCTTGTATCCGCCACAGAATGAAAAATAAAAAAGGTAATTGCAACTTTGCAACTTTTTTCTCACAATTGTATGATATAAATTTGGAATTGTGTGTTACAAAGTCAGAATTGTGAGATATAAACTTAAAAAAAATGTTTTTCCTTAGAATGGGACTTTTCACAATTCTGAGAAAATATTTAATTATTGCGTGTTATAAAGTCAGAATTGCAAGATATAGACTTGCAATTGTGTGTTATAAAGGAAGAATTGCATGTTATATCTCACAATTTTGACTTTATATCATGCAATTCTGACTTTATATCTCACAAATTTTGAGAATTAAAGTCAGAATTACGAGATGTAAACTTGCAATTGTGAGATAAAAAGTCGAAGTTATCTTTTTAAGTGTTTTATTCTGTGGCGGAAACAAGCTTCCATATCTTTGACCGTTATGCCCCGTCTCACAGCTCTTTCAACGTGTCATGCTCGAGACCCAGCCTTCTTTTCCATTTGTCAGCTTTGCGGCTCTGCAGTTTTGTCTCATGTTTTTAAGAGCAAAAACACATTCTGTTTGATCATCCCTTTATGCCTGTTGGTGTATGAAAGTGGCTAATAATTTTATAGATTCCCATTCTACATAAATCTACAACATTTTAAAAAGCATTAAATATTAGATAATATTATTTTCACTTTCCACTATAACGTCAAGAATAAGCCAAATTTCCACATTCATAGTCAAACAAAAACAGATAATAGATATTTTTAAGGAACATGCTAAAATGGCTTGCCATACATCATTTTCCGAATGATGTCATGATGAGTGCCATGTTGTTTTGTGTTCATTTGTGTATAATAAATCTGTTTTATAACTACTAAGCACCAGGTCATTCATACAGTTGATGTGCAGAATGTTTTTTTTTTTTTGTGAGATTGGCATGTCAGTCAAATCTGTATGCTGTTGAATTATTATTTGTCCCCAATGGCAAATAGCCAAAATGATGGATTAACTAATAATTATTATTTAAGTTATTTGCCCCAGATGTCTGATGGAAAAAAACATAATTCTCTTATACCAAATAAAGTGGAAATGGGAACCAACAACATAAGTGGGAAGTAGATTACCAGTGCTAGTATGCTTGTTGGACAGCACCCGTCTGAATGTTTGCATAAGAATTATTGATTAGACTGATGGTGAAAAACAGGGTCAATGTATCACTAAGTCAAAACTGATAAGGATACAATTCATTTCACTTACATTCATTTATGCAGTAAACATAAAACGTACTGTTTATTTACAGTCCTGCTGTTAAGGCCTGGTGAATGACAGTGCAGTCAAAACCAGCTAAAGCTCTTTAAGGGTTTGTTAAAATTTAAACTCAACAATTCAAAGTGTGGTCACATGTTAGTCCTAAGAAAACAGCCAGAGGGTGAAGTGCTGTGTGTTTTGTTCTTGAACCACAAGAACTTGATTTTGGCTATAATGTTGTCATTTTTGGTTTGATATATATTTGTCTGTGACCTGTGTTTTCTAGCCTTACGAGATCCTATGGCAATGGAACGAGCAAACTTGCTTAATATGGCTAAGCTTAGCATCAAAGGCCTGATCGAGTCAGCTCTGAGTTTTGGACGAACTCTGGACTCGGACTATCCGCCTCTACAACAGTTCTTTGTTGTCATGGAGCACTGCCTGAAGCACGGTCTCAAAGGTATGTTCAACCATCATCAGACAGCAAGCCACAGAGAAACATCTGTTAACCAACTATCATTGAAAGTTCTTAGCGCTTGCTTTTTGGTTGGATAGCTGATGTAGTTAAATATTCCATTGTCAATATCTCTAGGCTTATGCTAGTGTTACTCTTAGGGACCAGACATATGGCAGCTACTGTTATGCCTTGTAACTTTATAATAGGAAGATCAAATGAGGAAATGCTTTTTTACTCACTAAGGTTCTTGTCCAGTGAACCAGTTCTGACACAAAATTTAAATACCGATTTGCATGGCATTTTATTAAAATCTTTGCATGATCGTAGCCCTGAGTTGTTTAACAAACCCGTTGGTCTCCTTCTCCCAGTGAAGAAATCGGTTCCTTGGTTACAACAAGTCGTTGTGGGGGCCTCTGGAGATGGTTGAGAAGCTGTGCCCAGAAGCAGGTGAAATCGCAGCCAGTGTGCGGGACCTTCCTGGCCTCAAGTATGTGTAGAACTAAATATAATTTCCGACATCACAGTTACATTGATTAGTTTGCACTCAAATCTGCAGTTTTTAATTTAGTCTAAATGAATCTTTCAAAGACTCTAATACAAAAGCAGATTCACTGTCAATCTAGTCCACTATATTATAAATATACACATGCTTTCTCGCACTCATTCTCCAGTACTTTAAGAGGTGCCTTTCAAAAATAGGGAAGTGCTAATTTCAGTTCTAGTTCCTTGATAAAACTGAAACTTGCATCTGTTAGCTTATTTGCAGAGTCATTCATCACTGTCTGTATGTCTGTCTATTTATCCTGAAAATGGTTGTATGTGTTTGTTCAGGACACCATTGGGCAGAGCCAGAGCATGGCTGAGACTGGCACTGATGCAGAAGAAATTGGCAGATTACCTCCGTCTCCTCATCACCAGGAAAGATATCTTAGGTTAGTTTTTTTTTTCTTTTCAATACCCTTAATTCCCTCTTTGTTCTTTTGTCACAGTAGTTGTGGGGAGAATTGGTGATTAGCTAAGTGATAAGATCCCTGAGACAAAAGAGTTTTGTGTTTCCTGCTCATGGCATCAGAGGTTAGTGAGCGTTGCTCGCTAGAGGGTGTGCATCACATGTCTAATAAAAGCACTTCTGCTGCTGACAGAGATTTAAAAGTAGAGATTTCTTATATACCCTACCATTCAAAAGTGTGAGTGGTCATTCAGATGTTTTATATTTCTGCATTCATTTGATCAGAAATGCAGTAAAAAGAGGAATATTTTGAAATATTATTACTTTTTAATATATCTATATATCTCGCAATTTTTATTCTTCTCAGAATTGTGAAATATAGACTTTATTCACATCAGCGCCATCTTTGATTTTTATAATATAAAATATCTCTTCGGTGGGTTGTTCTATACTGTTATTTAATCTGTGTGTTACACAGATTAAATAACAGTATACATGATTTTAACACGATTTTAACGTGAACTGATCACGACAAAAAGACTAGCATGTTTAATTTTTTTGAACGTCGTACACGACGGTTCCGTCACATGTATGAGGTTGACCAATAGGAGTATAGAAGCTTTTCCATACACAACTTTAAAAAATGATGAAACTAATGACTGGTGCTAATGTTAAAAGTAAAAGTAAAAATATATAAGAAAACAATATTTTACCTCAAGTTCTCTTTGGAGGATTGACATCCCATACTGTCCTCTTCGAGCAATCCAGGAACGTGTCCATTGTTGGGTTTTCTTTCTTTTTTTACTTTTTTCTGAACACAGGACAGCCGTCCATCATCACTGTTTGCAAACACCCGAATGGTCTATTAAAAGACAAGAATAAATGTTATTTATAAGTGTATTACCTTTGCGCATTCTGTCAGAACTAAAATAATGAAACGCAGTTACATGTCATCGTAATATCATAATTTAATATCATTGTGCGTCACACAGCATATTCAACATAATGCAATTTTTACAATGGAAAAACTACACATGATCAATATGAGGCAAGGATATATATATTTTTTTATTATAGACCGTGTGGATTCTTTAGAGGTTTGTTTTCTGATTATGAAAAAATGGAGCCAGAATTTAGATAATAGAAAATTGTCTTTATTTTTGTTTTGACACCCCAATGCTAAATGTCGATACATTTGTGTGTGTGTTCAGTGAGTTCTATGAGAACTCAGCAGTGATGCTGGAGGAGGAGGGAGCCGTCATTGTTGGTCTCTTGGTGGGACTTAACAGTCAGTAGATGCCAACTTATGTGTGAAGGGCGAGGACCTCGATACACAAGTATGAACATTGTATATTGGACATTTTTAATTACATGCCTTCTGGCTTCTGTTTGAGAAATAATAATGCCTTGTATTGGAATTCACAGGTTGGTGTAATAGACTTCTCAATGTACTTGAAGAATGACATCGATGACTATAGAAGTGAAGAAAGGTAAAAAAGTATACTTGATAGACAGCATACTTTAATGTGAAGGGACATTTAAGTGGAATAACATGAAATCATTATAATAACTGTAATGTATTATTCAGTGTGAATAACCATCATAAATATGTTTTGAATAGAAATGGACAAATTGCAGCTATTTTGGATCAGAAGAATTATGTTGAAGAATTAAATAGGCAGCTTAAGTAAGTTCATGCTCATTTTAAAGCTTTTGTGATATACTGTATTTAAGATGAGTGATTATTGCTTTTTAAAACAGATTGCATTTATCTACAACTTTTGTCTTTTAAGTTCTACAGTTCATGGCTTACAGGGACGCGTGGAGTCACTAGAAAATCCAACTCGAAACTCATCGAAGAGGTACTGTTGGATTTCAGAAAAATAAGTCTTATATGTGGAATAGAAATACTCAATACTATCTTTTTTTATTACAGTTGGCAATAGCAAAAAACAACATAATTAAACTACAGGAAGAGAACCACCAACTCAGAACAGAAAATTCAGTAATTCTTATGAAAGCACAACAGCGTCTTGAGGTACTTTTATACATCTGTATTATACGTATTGTATACAGTGGACATTAAGAGTAGATATAGTAGTTAATGTGCACAAACATTTTGTAATATTTCAATTCATATAAACTTTATATTATGTGTCCCTGAAAAATATCATTCCGTTTTATGATCCCCAAATCTCCCCATATTATAAAGAATTTTATAAAGAATATAAAGAATATTATAAATCTGGAAACCAATGATAATTGTAGAATTTCACAATCAATGTTCAAGCCATACACTATATTCACTATATACTCTCTATTCAGCTTGCAGAAGGAGATTTGAACTGTGAGCTGGATACATACAAGCAGTCAAGGCAGGGCCTGGATGAAATGTACAACGAGGCAAGACGCCAACTCAAAGAGGAATGCCAGCTCAGACAGGTCTGTGTTTATATGAAAATGCTATTCAGATTTTGTGGTGGCACTTGGAAGAGGTCACACCTGTTTTTTAATGTATCTTTTGCTTCAAGGATGTGGAGAACGAGCTGGTTGTGCAGGTGAGCATGAAGCAGGAGATGGAGATGGCCATGAAACTGTTGGAAAAGGACATTCACGAAAAACAGGACACTCTGATTGGACTTCGGCACCAGTTAGATGAAGTTAAAGCCATCAATGTGGAGATGTACCAGAAAATGCAGGTAAAACATAATTAGGGCCCGTCATTTATTAAGTGTTCTTCACAATTTGTGGTTGAAGTATGTTGTAATCAAGCTATTTATAATAATCAACAGTCTTCAGATGACGGCATGAGACAAAAAAATGACATGATCGCACGGTTGGAGGAGAAGACCAATCAAATAACGGCAACCATGAAACAACTAGAGCAAAGGTAAGATTTCTGATTTATTTTTGATCATGTTGAGCATAACGGTTTAGTCATCGTATTCCTGAAGTGCATTAAGAGCAATCATTTTAATCATTTTTGAGTGTTTCAAGTGTTTAAATAGCCCAGATTTCTAACCTTTATTAATACAATGTATATAACAAATTTTATTCACAACATTTGTGGTCAGTTCAAAGTTTAAGGAATCTTTTGTTTCAGTTCAATTCAAATGAAGGTTTTCATTTGCCGATAATAGAATATACACTACTGTTCAGAAGTTTGGGGTCTGTAAGATTGTTTTTAAGAAATGAACACTTTTATTTAGCAAGGACACAGTAAACAGTGACAGTAAAGCATTTATAATGTTGCAAAATGTTTCTATTTCAAATAAATGCTGTTCTTTTTCGAACTTGATCCTGAAAAAAAAACACCAAGAATGGTTTCATGCAACGCTGAAGACTGGCGTAAGAGCAGATGAGACTACTTATAAGAAGTATTATTTCTAAAAATGTTACAGACACCAGACATTTGAACAGTAGAGTTCCAGTGTAAATGTATTTCAGGATATGATATCTGCTTTTACAGATTAAATCAAATTAGTGTGTGCAATGCATTGATGGTGTCAGACTCAGAACCATCAGTGCTTTTGTTTCATCAGTGGAACTGGTTTTCTGAGTATCTTGGTACCTGATGGCATCCAAAGGACTTTGCATGCTTGATTTGACTTGAAGGCTCATTGAATGGCTTTCTCTCATCTAACCGCTCATCCTTTAGCATTTGTGTTATTTTCTTGTGGTGAAGTGGTGCGGTCATGTCCACTTCTCTGTCCACATAAATCATCCTTTCCTTTCTTCTCCGTTGATTTATCGCCATCGTATTTCTGATGTTTTATGACTGCACTGCTTAACAAGTTTTCAAAGCTTTGAGATGAATTTGAAATTCACTGATATTTACATCCTCTTTCCCTTTTTGTTTCCCTTTTCATTTCTTTTTTCTCATCTTCTCCCTTCCTCTAATTCCATGTTTTCCCTCAATCAACGAATAGCGACAAAGACCTACTCAGCCAGACAAGAACTCTTGCTATGTCGTTTGTAAAATGCGCTAGCACAGATACCGAGCACCAATACAAACTCGTCAAAGATATTTCCTTCTGATATTAAGATCAATTTACTCTTTGTTACTTAACACTAGTTGTGTGGCGATATGCAGTGTTCTTAAAAAGTGATGCGTTTTCACTTGTTTAAATTTTATTTGATGATGGTTACTGTTTTACACATACTATTTAGTGAGCAAATCTTTCTTGTGGTTCTATAGCATAATTATTTACCTGTAACATTTAACAGTCAAAGAAACCACTAATATGACATGGGTTTTATCACAGCCTACAATAAATTTGATGTTTTCAACTACTCGTACCTGTTTACCTGGTGAATTATTTGTCGGTAAAAGTTAAAAATGGAAAGTTACGTCAAGTCATTTCAGCTCTCTGGCTTTTCCCGCAGCACAACATTTCTGTCATCTGGCTCTGTTTTTGTTCTCGCTCTGTCTTGGCTGTGGCCATCTTTTTATTTTGTTTCCCATATGTTCCAATTCATCCCCGTCCATTACATTCAGAGCCGTAGTTTTACCCAGTTGGTTTGAATTACACCAGATTGCAGGATGCTGAGAGGGATCGCACCAGTGCCGAAGACGGGGTGCGCAAATTCAAGCAGGACTTCACGAACAAAGCTGACAGTCTCCAAAAGCAGATAGTCCAAGAGAGAGAAGCAAATGTAAGTTTTGCAACATTCCCAATTAGAATGAATCACTGTTGTCTCATTTATCTCATTTAGATGCTCAAGTGGAAAATAGTACCATTTTAGTTGATTTCTGTTTAGGATGCAGCTGGAAACAGACTTGAAAATAGAGAGGGATTGGAGGCAGACGTTACAGAATGAATTAGAAAGAGAGCGAGAGACTATCGCCCAACTCGCTGCTGAAGCACAGCAAATCAACGGACTCAAGAAAGTAAGATGAATTGCTTTATTCTGGCGAGATAATAACCATTAAAGGATTGGTTCACCCTAAATTTTCAGTTCTGTCATCATTTACTCACCCTCAAGTAAGAGTTTTTCCTCTTAAATATGGTTACCCATATTCTTCAAAATATCTTCTTTTGTGTTCAGCAGAAGAAATTCATACAGGTTTGAAACTAATTGTGGGTGAGTAAATGATGAAGTCCACAATAAATCTGTATGAGGACTAAGGTGCTTGTATCTTCTTCTTGTGGCTCTTTTTGTTTGACTATGCCTGTCTTGGGCTCTGATGTATCTTCATGTCCTTTCAGGAGTTTCACAGGTTGCAGGATGAGAACACCCAGCTGAAAGGAATATGTGAGGATCAGGAACATGCGCTGGAGGAACTGGGCTGCAAACTCAGCGAGTATGTACAATTTAAACGTCCAGTTGGGAGCCTTCAAATCATGTTATTCTTTTACTGATGCACACATTTGTCTTGTTCAGGTCAAAGTTGAAAATTGAAGATATAAAAGAAGCCAACAAGGCACTTCAGGTATGCTTTGAATCATTGTTTGAGATAAAACAAACAAAATGTTGTTTTTGTAAGAGAATTTTCAAAGTTTAATCAGTTCATTTGTCCCACATGTTCATAGTAATAAATCATGTATTTCAGGGTGGACAGGTCTGGCTGAAGGACAAAGATGCTACGCATTGCAAGCTTTGTGAGAAGGAATTTTCAATCTCCAGAAGAAAGGTCTGAACCAAAATGCAGTGCTGTAATACACAACAGCTTGCTGTCACTTCTCACACATCCACACTAATTCAACTGGTCTAAATAAAGAAATTGACTGGCACAAAGACGATATTGGATTTGTGCACTTGAAAACATTTCCAGATGAAGATTAGATGAGACTTGAGTTGGAAAACCTTAAAGTCATCCTGAAATGAAAAAAAATATATATATTTTTTTAATTCATGTGAAAGGTCTTATAGTGAATGATTCATAAGTTTGTTTAATTCTTTGTATTTTTTGACCTTGTAACCTGTAATCAAAATGCCTTAACTTGGGCTAAGTTCACACTGTCAGTCCTCTTTAAAGTTGATGTTTTTCTGAATGTTCATCAGCTGGAAAAATAGTTCTGAAAGTGATTCCATTATCGTTATCAGTATTAGTTTTGTCAAAAGTACAGAAAAAAGTACAACACAATGGCCAATCAGAGGTGTTTAAGAATCCAAGATGCAAGATGCTGGTACTGTCACATTTTTTAAACTTAAGTACCGACTTGGTACCGGAGTCACTACTTTTGACAACACTAATCATTATAGTTGTAGTGTGGACTTCCCTATTCTCATAGAATTAGAATGATTATCAAAGCCTTAGCGTTATATTGATCATCCTTTGAATTGGCCTTTACTCTGAAAACTTCTGCAGTGTGTTTTCTTCTTCCATGAAAAACAACTAAAAAGAAATTCCCCAGAGCAACTGTTTGGATGAATCCCAGTTTATTATTTGTTTCTTTGGATCAGATTCATTTTGAGTCTGATCCCCCCAAAAAGGAAAGACTACTTGCCCTCATGATCTCTTGTTTGTCTTTGAACAGCATCACTGCAGGAACTGTGGGGAGATCTTCTGCAATGCCTGCTCAGATAATGAGCTGCCGCTCCCCGCCTCGCCTAAACCCGTGAGAGTCTGTGACACCTGCCACGCTCTGCTCCTCCAGCGCTGCTCTTCCAATGCAACATAGGATACAAATGACAGCACATCGCCACAAGGGCCAAAATCAGCTTTAAATCGGACACTACGCTGTCCCGCATCGTCAAAGTGACCAAAATGGATGCACACGTTTCTCTGTTTGAAGTTTACATTTCATATAGGAAAAAGCCTTTTGACACAGAGCAAACTTTATGGCACTTGTGCAGATGGCCAATGCAGTGTTAGTGCGCAATGAGTTTACAAATGGATTACTGACTCTGAATCCCTCCATCTAGGCTGCAAGTAGACAAATTTTGATTATTTATATTAGTATAACACTCCCATGCATTGAAAATATACTATTGATATATGAAGGGTGAACAGGTTTCATTCCTCAAGAGTCAAAAGTAAGCAAATTCAGTTTTTTATTCATTTCTTGAGCAATTACATTTCAAATTTAGTTGAAAGAACCATACATTCATGTGTGCCTGTATAACAAGCCAAACTCATAAACAGATTTACACATTTCCCTGAATCAAAAAAATTGTGTATAGACAAGTAAAAATGTTGTCAGTGCCACTCAAGCATGACTGAGATGATTCACGTCAGATAGCACAGAAATTATGTTCTGAATAATATGGTATTCAGGTTACTTCTGCAATTTTGTATTATTTCACAATTGCAGATTTTCCTTGGTACAGAACTGGGACACTACTCACTTTGAGTATTTATGCTAACTTTTGTCAAAAAAAATACAATTGTTCACTTAAATGTGAGATTTATGTATGAAACTGTACATATGCCTTAAACCACTAAAGTTGATTAAAATTCCATTTCTTGTGTGATGTATCTTATAGTTCCTTAATGTTTAGGTGCTGAGGTACATACTGTATACACTACCATTCAATCTAGGGTCAGTACGTTTTTCTTCTTTTTGTTGTGCAAAACACATAGTTTTGAAAGAAATTAACACTTATTCAGCAAGGACACATTAACTTTCTGAAACCTACCTGACAGAGAAATCTTATTTCTTTTTAAATGTAAGAGTTTAGTGAATCTTTCTATTATACCTGCATGTGTTTTTATGTTATACATTAGGCTTTTATGGCTCAAATCTGAGGCCAGAACTGAGAAAAGAAAATGTATTTTGGTGCAGCAGCTACTGATATTTATATTGCCAAAAAGTGTGAAATTCTGATAGTTTTGAAGGGTTGGTCAAAATCCATTGTCTCTTCAAATATATCTATAATCATATATCCTTTTGAATGCTTATATATTTCCTTTATAAAAATTAGTAATCAAATATATTATCACAATCATTATATATATATATATATATATATATATATATATATATATATATATATATATATATATATATATATTCCTTGTGTTTGTGAAATTATATTCTCAAATACATGTTGATGTAAGTAACCAGCTTCTTTTAGGTGCGTTCCAATCCTACCACAAGCAGGATCCTGACATGTAAGACACGTAGGCCATGTACCTCACAAAGGTCATTTATCTCTTTTTCTGGTATCAGTAGAAAGGTTTATGGATCCTAAAGGTGGTGTGAACACATATGGTTCTTCGCTGGATAGATGGTCAAGCTATATTGAACTTTACCTGTTGTACTTAAATGTATTCTTTCCAGTTTATTTCCTCCTTGGGAGCAAATGCCAGTTATCTGCTTTTCTCCCTGATGAGTGAATGTTTTATCATTATGTTTTGGTGTACTGATGTGAGCTGTTATTTGCTGGTGTTGTGTGTGTGTGTGTGCGTGCGTCTGACATTGTATGTAGGTTTTGGACTAACCATAACTAGACGCAGCGGCGCCCTTCACTAACCTACAAGGTCACCACAGACCTAAATCTAATGAATGGACAACAGCCATCTTGACTAATGGCGATCTCTATCTTCTCACGTGTGAAATTGTATTCTTTTATTTCTCTTAGCCAATCAGATTTGCAATGATGCAATGTTTGTCCTTGCTGAATGGTATAATTGGTGTACGATTTTGTGTAAGGTAGAGTTGGCTTGCAACCTCCTTGTGAGACTTTGACGCTCACTATACCAATGAAACTGCAAACTGTTCGTCAGTAATTTTTTATTTTTTTGATTGAACTTCATAACTTTTGGTCTTCTTTCATCATATCTGGTTTTGGGTCTTATAATTGTTACCCCCCTTGGTTACAGCTTGTAATATAAATCACTATATTATAATATAGCAGACTACTTGCATAAAATGCATATCAGCTGTCACTCTATATCTCTCAATAATATAAATGTAATAGATTGTGAACAACAGGTTGTTAAAGTATTGCTCATGTTGATAATTTGGAGGCCTTGGATATAAAGTACCTTATTTAGGGTTAAAGCAATCAAAAGTGACACTAAAGACCAGCAGAAGAGACTCATTACCGGCCCCTAACTTGTGTACTGGAAAATATAATATATAAATGGATTGTTTCTAGCTCTAATCAAAACCAAGACATCACACTTTTTTCTTATATGACATTTGCCTTCAATGAACATTCTCTGGTTAAAAATAAGATATACCAATAAAAGGTTTTATTCCATGGATGTGTACATATCACAGGTTTCAATTAGAAATTTTACTGAGCAGCAAAAACAGGTAAACATCCAAAATGATGTTATTGCTTTACTAAAAGTGCAGTCTCACACTCAAAACCTGGGAATCAAGCTATTCATAACCATTGTTGAGTTAAAATACATACAAAGATCATATCTTAGACCAACACAGAATGTCATATAAAATTCATTAAGCAAAAATGTACAGTAGCCGGTCAATATATATATACATATGCAACAGCTAATTTTCATAGGAACATGTGAAAACATATATGTACAAAAAAATCTTCCAACTTTGGGTTGAAAAGTGCATGTATTGCAAGCATCCTCAGTACATTTCCCTTAGTCCACTTCCTCGAGAGCCCATGCCACCAGAGTTGCCATAGAAACCACCTCCGCGGCCTACAGTTTTCATGGCCCCCAAACAAAAGGCTCACATTTGAATGTTGTCTTAACACCTCATGCATACACTTCAACAAAACTATTGCATAATAACAACCTCTACATAGTCATACTAACCCATTTCAGATGGCCCACTTGAAGTTGAATTCAGGAAAAGCTCAATGTAACGATGCTCTACAAAGAGGATGCAATGATAAATGGGATGATGCAAAAAACAAACAAACATAAGGACAGTGATGCAAATTGACTAAGACAAAGGTTTGGAAATGAAAACAACTTACGCATATGATTCTTGTCCTTTGACATGGCAGACACAGCATTTTCATGAGATCTGAACTCAACATCTGCCTCTCCTGTAGACTTTCCATTGGGTCCTACATCAATATGCACCCTCACAGGGTTCAAAGGGGCAAAGAACTGAAAAAGAAAACAACACTTACACAAAGGCAATAATAACTTTACTTTAAAAAATGTATATGGTGTTTCTTACATGTGCAATATCTGCCTCCGTAGCACGGAACGGTAGGCCTCTCATGTGCACGAAATGACCACTGTGAAAGCCTGAGTTTGAGTCGCTGCTGTAACCATGATCCCCCATTCCTCTTCTTCCTCTATCACCACGCACACGCTCTTCAAACACGCCGTTACCAAAGCAGTAGTTGTTAAAGCCATTGTAGTTGTCAAACCCACCATATCCTTATGAAGGAGAGACAATTCAATACTTTAATTTGAGGTCTGAAACAATAGACAGTCAATAATAGCACATATCACTTCCTGTCAGCAAATACGCCACTATTCAAAACTGGGGGATTTTTTTATGTGTTTGTCTCAAGCTCACCAAAACTACATTTATCTGATCAAAAACAGCAAAAATACTAACACTGAAATATAATTACTTTTTAAAGTAATTGTTTTCTATTTTAATACATTTTAATTTAGCTGAATTTTCAGCATTATTACTCGTTTTCTAAGTCACATGATCCTTCAGAAATCATTCTTGTATGCTGATTTGCTGCTCTAGAAACATTTCTTATCAATGTTGAAAACAGTTTTGCTGCTTAAAATTTTTGTAGAAACAGTGGCTACGTTTACATGCAACCAAATTGACGGCTCAATCGGACTGAAAAGACCTTATGTAAACACCTTAATTGATCCGATTGAGCTCGATCATGTGAAATGATGTAGAAATAGTGCAATAATGCAATTAAATATTAAAGACTAATAAAGTAGCATACCGCCACTGTAATCACTTCCGCTGCGCATCTGCTCCAGGACGGCACCTCCCCTTCCAGGCCCGGTTCCAAAGAAGCTCCCGCGTCCCATTATGGGTCTGTCATATGGACTAGGCCTCTGTCCCAACATCCTCCGGGGTACTTCGTAGTATGCACGCATTTCATTTCGGCTGCTTTTGAATATCTCTATGTACCTGAGTTTATTTTGAAATGTAACACATTAATAAACTTACAGGCTTGTTGAATGTTTTACAGAAATAAGGAGAGGAGAGACTGTATTTGGGGCCCAGTGACTAATTTCATCACAATAATTGACAATTTATTGTCAGGTATTGACCAGGGAGAGAAGTAACAAGTGTCTGAAATGCTTACCCGTACTATAAAGGCCCGATCACACCAAGGACGATAGCTATAATGCTAACGATAAAAGAACAAATCCACATAACTGTAACAATAATGGGCCAGCGAAACAATTTTTTTGAACAAAATTAACAGCCAATCAGAATCCATCCTGCTTTAAAGAGCTTGAGCGTTTAAAGTGGAAGACAACATAACTGCACTGTACTTAGAATAAACAGAACAATATCATCTGCTGGTGTGGATACTAATATAGTATCATTCTTGGTGTGGACTGGCCTTAAGTCTTTAAATTTGCAAAAGTGCATCTAAAAGGCCATTTTTAGACCTAAACAGAATCTTAAAAATATATAAAAGTGCCTGTTATTAAAAAAAGGCTCCTTTGCTTCTGCATTACATGTTGCCCAACGATATTATGAAATCATATTTCTGCTGATTGCCTTTTTGCCCCTTTATGACAGTGTAATGTGAAATTAAACATTCCAAGAGTGATAACATGATCAAACCATCTTTTTCTAGAGCAGAAAGATGCATGACCCCTCCACCCCACATTTAGAGATAGCATTAGCACCCAGCCCAGTCTTGCCGGCCCCACCTGTGCCCTATTCTTTCCTCTGTGTTTCCCCAGAGCCTTTTCTGCTATCTCCTTTGAGGCAAACTGCACGAAGGCTTCCCCTGTGCTCCTCCCTGGTAGTCCATCGGCAATGTTATCCCATTTGGCACGATTTTCAACCCTTTAACCCAAGGACAAATAACCCCACATGGGGAGACATGTTAAAGAACCGCAACATTCTCATCTGCAGAAAAGACATCCCCCAATTGAACCCCTAAATCATTCCCTATGGCAGACAGAAAAGGCCTAGAGCACACCACAAAGGATAAATCCATGAAATTATAAGACAATCAATCAAGAAATCATAGCACAGCTTTCTCAAGGTTGCTGGCGATATATAAATAGCATTAAAAACAACCAGAACATGCTCAATAATAGTTTGATTTGAGAGAAGAGTATATAAAAAGAAAAACCGTCAAAATATGATCTGACTATATAAAAAGGCATGGTAAACATTCAGAAGCACAGACACAATTTAAACACCACAACCCAGAAAACACAACTCATAAAGATCCCTAGCTATACCTTCAAGCCTAGGAGGTGATGAAGTGAAACAACAGATGTACCTGAAAAGAACTGTACAATTTCTTCTTTACTGCAGCCGAACGGCAGTCCTCGGAGACGCAACATGCAACCGCTGCCGCTGTCATAATCTGTGGGAACCGGAGCGTTTCAGCACCCAATCCATCTCACTACGGTTTGACCTGAACACTATGGGAACGGTCAAGAGGCAGACAATGTTAAATTTTAACACAAGTACAAATGTGCAAACATCTCATCTGATTTGTGCTATTTAAAGTCAGTATGAAACAGAAAATGCTGTTCAAATGATAAACAAAATGTAGGCAGTACTTGTTTTTGTATATCAGAAATTGATCAGTTTATTTTGATTTGATAATTGCTACAAAATCATGTGCGTGACAGGTTGTTGGAGCCAAGAGGAGGAGATGTTAATGTTTTGATAAAATATTAAGAGTACATGAATGTAAAAATGTTATTCCATAAAAAATAACAATCAATGGCCAATTTTGGTTTCATGCTGGCTTTAAATACAAGTACACTACTAAATACAATTACACCGTCGGTGTATGAATGAGTGAGTGAATGGGTGAATGTGAGGCAAATGTAAAGCGCTTTGGTGACCATTGGGTCAATGAAAGCACTATATAAATGCAGTCCATTTACCTTTTTTACACTATTAAAATTAATTTTTACATTGCGGACAAAAGTGTACCTTCAATATAACGGTGACCCATGTATTTGCGATCTTTTGCCAAAGCTCTTTTAAAGTCTTCTGATGTCTTCAGCTCCACAAATGCCTCTCCACTTGGCCTTCCCTCTTTGGAGAAGGTAAAACACACCCCGTTGACTTTCCCTATAATGTCACAATCTGGAAATGAACAAAGAAAAATGGAAATTGTCTTTCTTTTTCTTCAAACACAGAATAGATGCTTTCAGTTTGGGTTTTTGCATACCAGAGAAAAAGGAGGCCACTTCCTCCTGTGTGCATGACCAGGGTAAACCACGGATCCGCACCACGTATCCTTCATCGTTTTGAGACATGTTTACCTGGTCAGGTCTGTATCTGAATAACAAATTAGTGTAAAACATGGGCTGTGCTTTAAACCCAGTGAGTTGCCAGATGCTTACCCAAATAGCACTGTGTTAACTAGTCAATAATAAAGCAGTTAGTGTTATAATTTTTTATTATTATTCAATGAAGTTAGTAAAGGTTAGCTAGACAACCACATCCCGGCGGTAACGTTATGTCAAAATATAATAGGCTTTTAAACTTAGAAGCATGCTAACATTGTAAATGTTATAAAAGCAGATCGGTCGTGTGTCAAGTTAACCGCAACCGAAACTGGCATGTGAACTTCAGTCAAAACGACTTTAACATTAGAGAAATATTCGCCTATCAGGAATTAACGACCGACAAGTTGTCAGTTTCTAGGACGAAATCCAGCACTTCCGCGATACAAAGTACACAAAATATATTTACTATTGAATGTAAAGGATCAACTTATAATATGAAGTTAAATATTAAGCAGTATGTGCATGAATATCGAATAACTTCTCACCGTCAAGCGCCTGTCCTCTCAGGTAACCCTGAACGGATAGTGTAGTCCAGACCAGATAGTCGAACTCGAAGTCTCGCGAGAACGCGTCTGTCAGAGGACATTGACCTCGCTGCAGGCTTGCAGAACGGTCTGACGTGTGAGCAGAGGCTTCAATCGCGTAGCACGAGCAACGCAGAGGATTGAGGAATCATCAAAGATAATTACTAGGCTTATACTTAATCCTGTATAATACTGCAGTGTGGCACATTCGACTCCAGACTCATACTAAAGCCATGTGTACTACCGCGAGAGATTCTGCAGCTCTACAAACAAATACAGCTGAGGGAAGTAAAGAAAGCCAGTTCAGCTAATTCCACTTAGATTATATATTAGTTAAATATAAGTTATGAATGTCCATTAACACAATAATGCAGAGAGAATCAATAAAATGTATATAACGCAAATAAATGCAAATGTAGGCTATTAGGAACCACGTAGCCACTCAACCATGTAAAATAGTTTATGAAAACAATATTCATTATAGACATCCAGAAATATTAATATTGAAACTGACTGGAATCATAATACATGTGCACTTTATATTAAATGCCTTTAATTACAATGTACTAACATGTAAA
Source organism: Hybognathus amarus (assembly GCA_030378365.1). Classification (NCBI taxonomy): domain Eukaryota; kingdom Metazoa; phylum Chordata; class Actinopteri; order Cypriniformes; family Leuciscidae; genus Hybognathus; species Hybognathus amarus. The sequence goes on along the minus strand of JAQIUQ010006991.1, from coordinate 20,619 downwards.
TTGAGTAAAAATTGAGTATTAGCTATGTTTTACGCTGTATTTATATAGTGATTAATTACTAACATAGTTTAGCTCAATAAAAACATCATTTTATTGTTTTTATTGAGCTTTAACACTCAATGATATGAATAAATCACCTCAAAGAAACATTCTGAAATCTAATGCCTGTCACTTTAAAATGGGATGTTTACACTAGGCCACTGGGGTCGAAGTCTCAGCAAGCCTCAGGACTATGAATTTCTAAACGTGCGAAACTCTGCCTTTAAAACAGCTGCAACAAATGGAAATTCCTATATTTACTGTTGATGCTTTTACTAATGTACCTTTCAAAGGTAATCCTGCAGCAGTATGTCTTATTGAGCATGTAAGTATTACACTATCACAAGATATTTTTCTTTTCTTTTTCCAAACTAGTGTCTTACCATTTTAAATGTTAGCACTTAAAATATCTGTCACACTTCCCATTAAGGTTTCATTGTTAACATTAGTTAAGTACATTAACAAACTAATAATGAACAATACTAGAGCATTTATTAATCTAATGTTAATCTCAACATTTACATTGTAAAGTGTTACCAAAATATCATATAAGAATATGCAATATATTTCTCTGTAATACATTTAGGAGCTGCCAGATGAGCTTTATCAAAGCATTGCCGCTGAAATGAATTTATCAGAGACTGCTTTCATCACAAGACTGAATTCGATGGATTTTTCCTCAGGTATTCTCCTGTATTCTGCAACTGAGATGCATGCTGAAATACTCAAAAAACTCTCATTTACATTTTGAATTTGATGTACTTTGAAAGGTGTAAAGTTTGGGTTACGCTGGTTTACCCCCACAACTGAGGTTGCACTTTGTGGACATGCAACACTGGCCTCAGCAGCAGTGCTCTTTTACATTAAAAGTAAGAAACGCTCGTCCTGACATTATTCTTTAACCATAAAACAATGAACTGATGACTGTTCTAAAAGTACAATACCATCACACAGAGAATATCAACCCTGTTGTGGTGTTTGAGACGATGAGTGGGGATCTTAAGGTGCGCCAGCATGAAGAATCTCTAATAATGGACTTCCCCTTAAACAAACCAAAGCCCCAGGTATGACCAAAAGACACCTCGAGGACCCTTTCTTTAATAAAACTAATGCAGATGCTCTTCGTCTAAATTTATAGCTTTTTTTATTATTAATTTGCAGGACCAACATGAATTCAAGGATCTGTTGAAAGTATGTTTGCCAGGGAGTAATTTAGCATCATATTAGGTTTCCAATATAACATAAGGAGAGACACGCATTTATGTTCATTTTCAGGCTACTGTTGGAGACTTGCCCATTCAGGATGTGTGCTACTGTCCGACAACAAAGAAACTAATGATTCGTCTTGCTGACTCATGTGACAGGTACTGCTGGACATTCTCAGGCATTTCTGAAAATAACAAGAAAGAAAATAAGATCGATGCAGGGGGCGCTTCCAATACAATTCCGCTTCTAACCTGTAGGGCGACCGCATAGGAAAAGTTACTTGGTGTTGCTTTAATAGATCGTTTGTTCAATGTTATCTGGTCTTCAATTATGTTCTTAAAAGATTAGCAGAAAAAATTATTTATACATTGTTTGTAGAGATTTTTTTATTTCCTCAATTTTGGAAGAAAACATTCTTAGAAAGAATGATCTTTTAAACATGTAAAATGAACAAACTTCAAATGAATAAGGTTGTTTGTGCTGTTTTAAAAGAACTTCATTTTTTTCACTTTTAAACTTGTAGTATGTTGGTAACATTCTCAAAAAATATGTATGGTTAAGTAAGTACTGTATAAGTACGTTGCATCTTAAGTTTTTGCATCTAAAAGTTCAGCTCTATAGAACCTTAAAGAGTTCCATCATGTGCTTCACAGAACCGGAATAAAGCAGCATGTAAACTACTACTAATCCTTTTCTTCTAAGAGTGTCTGCAAGGTTGGTGACTGTTTGTTGTTGGCAGATCTAAACTTACATCTTTGAGGCCTGAAGCAGAAGCTCTGCTGAAAAACGAATCTACTGGGAAGCTTAAAGGCGTCATTGTTACAATGAAAGGAGCTCCGACCATACAGCCTGGATATGACTTCTATTCCCGTTACTTTGCCCCTTGGTTTGGCATCCCTGAAGATCCAGTCACTGGTAAGCTGCAATTATCAACATAGGTCTCTAAATTCAAAACCTACTACATATATAGAAATATGTAGAAGGTTCCACATGTGAATGTAAAGCCATGAATTCTAATAGATATGTACAATGACAACTAGTCATCATAATGTCATATGAATTTGATTAATTCTTTAAAAGACTAATCATTCTTTTTAAAAGGATCTGCACACACAGTTCTTGCTGGCTACTGGTCAGAAAAGCTGAATAAAAAGAAAATGTTGGGTAATGGTCTTTTTCCCTTTACTGTACTATAATACAAATCAGAATCCACATTAAAATGAAGCTGGCAGTCACTAGTCCACATAAATGTTTTAAGTTAATTGGCTTTATGCACAGCTGCACTACTTCCTGAACTTAAGCCAGCTCCTTGTTTTCGTTCTGCCATTATTGGACAAATTGATTAATTCAGGTGTGCCTGACCTCAGTAGTCACGGCAAAAATAATCAGACACACCTGAATTAATCAATTTGTCCAATAATGGCACACAGGAAGCAAGGAGCTGGCTTAACTTCAGGAAGTAGTGCAGCTGTGCATAAAGTCAATTAATGGTTTTCTCAAAAAGCTTGAATAAAATGCATAAAATACTGTATTTTTCCTCACAATAACGTACTTCTCCCTTCTATGTTTGTTTTTCCAGCCTACCAGTGCTCCAGTCGTGGAGGGGAACTGGAGCTGGAGCTCAGGGATGACGGTCGACTCAACATCAGCGGTCGGGCACAAATCATTCTTCAGGGAACACTTAAAATCTAGACGACTTTAAATAGTTCAGTGGAATCATGTTAATGTTCTTTCTTAATAAAGAGCTTCAAACTCATGTTTTTTCACCTAGGTAAATATGGCCAAAATTTTAATAAATTGAGATTAGGAGACTAAATAAAATTTTGTAAACATTCTACTATCAGATTAAAAACTTTAAGTCTGTGAAATCAAGTGAATGTTTAAATCATTTTATTGCAAAATATTAATAATATTGTTTGCTGGGCAAAGTAAGGCTCAGACATTAGGTCTATAATGAAATAGCATCACGCAGTTGCTGCGGATTTTGTCGGCTGCAAGTCCAAGATGTAAATTTCCCATTCCACCACATCCCAAGATGCTCCATTGGGTTAAGATCTGGTGACTGTGGTGGCCATGATTTGAGCTTTGTGAAGGCACATTTTTCTGCTGGAAGTAGCCATCAGAAGAAGGGAACACTGGTCATAAAGGGAATTGACATGGTCAACAACAAGGCTGTGGCATTAAAACAATGCTTAATTAGGCCCTAAGTGTGCTAAGAAAATATCCCCCATTGCACCACCAACCAACAGTAGCATGAACTATTGATACAAGGCATGATGGATCCATGCTTTCATGTTGGTAAAGCCAAATTCTGACCCTACCATATGAATGTCGCAGCAGAAATTAAAGAATCAGACCAAGCAATATTTTTCCAGTCTTCCATAGTTTAATTTTGGGGGCGTAATAATCACTGAGATTGCACATTCTGACAGGACTAAAAATCACTGAGAGTCTCTGGTAATAATTACTTTACCTGTCCCCACCTCTCCATGTTAAACTAATCCCGTCCGAATAGGGAGTGAAAAGTTAATCTAAAAAGAAATTTTGAAATCTCAAATCTGCACCTTTAACCTCAGCTGTTATATAAGGTTCAAAGTCTAACTTGACTTCAAATACTGCTCTAAGAATACCAAAAAGGTACGAGAATAAACCCCCAGAGCGCTGAAAAGCTGTAATCGATGGAAATTCCAATATTTACTGTTGATGCTTTTACCAATGTACCTTTCAAAGGTAATCCTGCTGCAGTATGTCTTCTTGAGAATGTAAGTATTACTCTCACAAGACTATAGATTAGTTATTCATGCTAATAAAATGTAAATGTGTTTATGCAAAACGTTATAAATGTTTCTCTGTAATACATTTAGGAGCTGCCAGATGAGCTTTATCAAAGCATTGCCGCTGAAATGAATTTATCAGAGACTGCCTTCATCACAAGACTGAAATCGATGGATTTTTCCTCAGGTATTCTCCTGTATTCTGCAGCTGAGATCATTGTTGAAATACTCAGAAAAAACTCTCATTTACATTTTGAATTTGATGTATTTTTACAGGTGCAAAGTTTGGGTTGCGCTGGTTTACCCCCAAAACTGAGGTTGCACTTTGTGGACATGCAACACTGGCCTCAGCAGCAGTGCTCTTTTACATTAAAAGTAAGAAACGCTTATCCTGACATTATTCTTTAACCATAAAACAATGAACTGATGACTGTTCTAAAAGCACAATACCATCACACAGAGAATATCAACCCTGTTGTGGTGTTTGAGACGATGAGTGGGGATCTTAAAGGTGCGCCAGCATGAAGAATCTCTGATAATGGACTTCCCCTTAAACAAACCAAAGCACCAGGTATGACCAAAATACACCTCGAGGACCCTTTCTTCAATAAAACTAATGCCGATTCTCATGATAATTCAAATAGTTGCTCTTGGGCTAAATTTACAGATTTTTGATTTTATTTTATTTTGCAGGACCAACATGAATTCAAAGATTTGTTGAAAGTAGGTTTTCCAGGGTGTAATTTAGCCTCATATTTTTCCAAATATAACATAAGGAGAAACAAGCATTTATGTTCATTTTCAGGCTACTGTTGGAGACTTACCCATTCAGGATGTGTGCTACTGTCCGGCAACATGGAATCTAATGATTCGTCTTGCTGACACATGCGACAGGTACTGTTGGACATTCTCAGGCATTTCTGAAAATAACAAGAAAGAAAATAAGACTGATGATGGCATTGTATTTGTTAGATGAGATGATTAGTCAAGAGAGAAATAGAAGACGATCAGCTCAAAGCAAAATTAAATCAAAGCAAACCGCTTTGGAACAGAAAAGAGAGAATCTACTGAAAATTGTATGTCAAGCACATTTAAAAAAAAAAGAATTAAAGCAATGATCAACTAAAGACAAGAACTTGTAGTATGTTGGCAACATTCTAAAAATAAGTTTCGTAAGTTAAGTTTTTGTATCTAAAAGTTCTACTGTATATAGAACCTTGAAGAGTTCAGCTAAGTCCTTCATAGCCTTTTAAGGGTTCAAATTATGGGATAATTTTATGGATTTAATTTTATTAAAAAAATATTATTATTATTATTTTCCTGTATCAAGTATTTTGCCATTTTTAAAGATATTTCTCTTTATATAAAATATTTTTGGCATAAAGGCTTCATTAAAATGGAGTCAAGAACTCTATTCTTTGGTTCTACATTGAACCCCAATGAACCTTTTCTTCTAAGAGTGTCTGTAAGGTTGGTGACTGTTTGTTGTTGGCAGATCTAAACTTACATCTTTGAGGCCTGAAGCAGAAGCTCTGCTGAAAAACGAATCTACTGGGAAGCTTAAAGGCGTCATTGTTACAATGAAAGGAAGCTCCGACCATACAGCCTGGATACGAGCTTCTATTCCTGTTACTTTGCCCCTTGGTATGGAGTGCCTGAAGATCCAGTCTGTGGTGAGTTAAAATGATCAACATAGGACTCTAAATTCAAAACCAACAATACATGTGGAAAAATATGTAGAAGTTTCCACATGTGAATGTAAAGCCATGAATACTAATAGATATGTACAATGACAACTAGTCATCATAATGTCATTTGAATTTGATTAATTAAAAGACTAATCATTCTTTTTAAAAGGGTCTGCACACACAGTTCTTGCTGGCTACTGGTCTGAAAAGTTGAATAAAAAGAAAATGTTGGGTAATGGTCTTTTTTTCCCTTTACTGTACTAGAAGACAAATCAGAATCCACATTAAAATGAAGCTGATAATGTCACTTGTCCACATAAATGTTTTAAGTTAATTAATGGTTTTCTCAAAAAGCTTGATACTGGATTTTTCCTCACAATAAAGTACTTCTCCCTTCTATATTTGTTTTTCCAGCCTACCAGTGCTCCAGTCGTGGAGGGGAACTGGAGCTGGAGCTCAGGGATGACGGTCGACTCAACATCAGCGGTCGGGCACAGATCATTCTTCGGGGAACACTTAAAATCTAGACGACTTGCTCAATCTACTTTTTGAATCTGTGAATAGTTCAATGGAATCATGTTAATTTTGTATTTCTAAACAAAGAGCAGCAAACTGATTTTTCACTCAGTGGGTGAATATGCCCACATTTTTTATAAATTGAGATCAGGGGACTAAATAATTTTTTGTGAACATTCTATCTGATCCAAAATTAATATGTCATTAATTTATAATAAAATATAAATAAAGTTGTCTGTTGGGCAGAGTAAGGCTAGATCTTCTGTTATTTAAATCTAGGATGTGTTACAGTCATAAAGAGTGGATATACAGTATATAGGCCACACGCACACACAGGCCACTTTATAAGGGACACCTTGCTGGTGCCGGGTTAGACCCCTTTTGTCTTCAGAAATCTTTTTGGCATAGATTCAACAAGACGCTGGAAACAAATCTCAGAGATGTTGGTCCGAAAATGCCTTGTTGATGCCAGAGTTCAGAGGAGAATGGCCAGACTGGTTCAAGCTGATAGAAACCCAACAGTAACTTAAACCACTCGTTACAACCAAGGTATGCAGAAGAGCATCTCTGAAGTCACATGTCGAACCTTTAAGTAGATGGGCTATAGCAGCAGACACTCCTGTCAGTTAAGAACAGCCGACGATTCGCACAGGCTCACCAAAATTGGACAGTAGAAGATTGGAAAAGCATTGCCCGGTATTTAATTATAAATTAATGACATATTAATTGTGAATCTAGATTTCTACTGCGACATTCAGATAGTACGGTCATAATTTGGTGTAAATAACTGAAAAACATGGATCCAACCTGCCTTGTATCAATGGCTACTGTTGGTGGTGTAATGGTGTTGGGGATACATTCTTGACACACTTCCTGCCGCTTAGTACCAATTGAGCATTGTACAATGTGCAATGCCACAGCTTAAGTATTGTTGCTGACCATCCCTTTAAGTACAGTGTACCAATGCTATGATGGCTACTTCCTGCAAGACAACATGCTACGTCACAAGGCTCAAATCATCTCAAAGTGTTTTCTTGAACATGACAATTAGTTCACTCCACTCAAATGGCCTCCATAGTCAAAAGATCTCAATCCAATTAAGCACCTTGGATGTGGTGGAACAAGAGATTCGCATCATGGATGTGCAGTCGACAAATCTTGAGCAATTGCGTGATGCTTTCATGTCATTATGGCCCTGTCTGTGCTATCTGTCTGTATGTATCTGAAAACGACAGACAAATAGAAAGATGGGATTTTAAGGATAATGTAACAGTGAAAAGTCCATCTAGAAAGACATTTTGAAATCTCAAGTCTGTACCTTTAACCTGAGCTGTTATATCAAAAGGTTCAAAGTCTAACTTGACTTCAAACACTGCTCCAAGAATACATAAAAGGTACTAGAAAAAAACCCAGAGCGCTGAAAAGCTGTAATCAATGGAAATTCCTTTATTCATTGTTGATGCTTTTACCAATGTACCTTTCAAAGGTAATCCTGCTGCAGTATGTCTTCTGGAGAATGTAAGTATTACTCTATCACAATAAAATAAAAATAAAATGTAAATGTATATGAAAAACATTATAAAATGTTTCTCTGTAATACATTTAGGAGCTGCCTGATGAGCTTTATCAAAGCATTGCCGCTGAAATGAATTTATCACAGACTGCTTTCATCACAAGACTGAATTCGATGGATTTTTCCTCAGGTATTCTCCTGTATTCTGCATCTGAGATCATTGTTGAAATACTCAAACAACTCTCTTTACAGTTTGAATTTGATGTATTTTGACAGGTGCAAAGTTTGGGTTACACTGGTTTAGCACTAAAACTGAGGTTGCACTTTGTGGACATGCAACACTGGCCTCAGCAGCAGTGCTCTTTTACATTAAAAGTAAGAAACGCTCATCCTGACATTCATTTTTTAAAACAATGGACGGATGACTGTTCTAAAAGCACAATACCATCACACAGAGAATATCAACCCTGTTGTGGTGTTTGAGACGATGAGTGGGGATCTTAAGGTGCGCCAGCATGAAGAATCTCTGATAATGGACTTCCCCTTAAACAAACCAAAGCCCCAGGTATGACCAAAAGACACCTCGAGGACCCTTTCTTCAATAAAACTAAAATGGACTCTTTTGATCAATCAAGTAGTTGCTTTTGTTCAACATTTTGAATGTTTTATTTGCAGGACCAACATGAAATCAAGGATCTTTTGAAGGTAACAGCTGGCAAAAGGTATTTCTGTTTTTAGTAAGACACAAGCAGAACATATTTTGTGATACCATTTTGACTTTTATTTTCAGGCTGCTGTTGGAGACTTGCCCATTCAGGATGTGTGCTACTGCCCATTCACAAAGAAACTAATGATTCGTCTATCTGACACATGCGACAAGTACTGCTGGACATTTCTTAAACTAACAGAAAATTATTGATGCATTGAATGTGAAAACTGAGAAAAATCAATCTATTTCAAATTCTTTGTGAAGTAAATTTTAAATGTTTTAGGTCAGAGAACAAAAAAAAAAAGATCTATCTACACTCTACAACACATTCTGCATTGTTAATTCTTCATTGTGGCAGGTCTGATCTAATCTCTTTGAGGCCAGAGGCAGAGACTCTTCTGAGAAATGAGACCACTGGTAAGATTAAAAGTCTCATCGTTACATTGAAAGGACTACAGACCACTCAGCCTAGATATGACTTCTACTCCCGTGTCTTCGCACCCTGGGTTGGTGTCGCTGAAGATCCAGTCACTGGTGAGCAGGACATTCAAAAGCCATTTGAATGAGATATGTGTACAATGTAAACTCACTAATATTACTAAACCATCATGATGGGCTTCACTGGACATGCACAAGAGCAAACATCGAGCAAACATCACAACTTTATTTCTAAAAGGGTCTGCACATACAGTCCTCGCTGGCTATTGGTCCGAGAAGCTGGAGAAAAAGAAAATGATGGGTAACAGCCTCCTTTTCCTTCATTGCATCATGGCATCACATATATAATAAAATATCAATGAACAAGGATGAGTAACTGTAAAGTTCTGCTAACATTAACAAAACAAGCTTGAATAAGACATTAATCTTCGCCATGTTTTTTTTTCTTCTAGCTTACCAGTGTTCCAGTCGTGGTGGTCAGGTAAAGCTGCAGATAAGGGATGACGGTCGACTGGACATCATTGGTCAGGCGCAGATCATTCTTCAGGGAACTTTAAAAATCTAGACAATCTTGCACAACCAATTCATTGTATTTGTGGATAGTTTTCATAAAAATTAAGTGCATTTAATTTTCACTTTATATTATTAATGTGAGGGTAAGTTATGTGCCATTTAATACAATTTAACAGTTTGTCTGGTTCTCGATTCCTGATTGGCTGTGAGCCTTTTCCAGTCCAGAGCCATTGATTGCCTATATGTCCGAAATCACAGTCGTGCTGATATATGAGCAATCTCACACAAGTAGCCATTCAATATCGCTCATAAGCTGTGCTGATACAGAGCCATATCGCATGTCTACGTAAATATATAATCAACAACTGAGTGTCTTTAAAAACCCTCTTTTGTGTGGATCTACCTTTCGCTACAGATTCATATCTCAATTCAACAGTTTAACAGTTGAGCCCAAGTCTCTGTTACTAATTAAAAACTAGAATCAACTGAACAGTGTTCAAAAAATGCTGCGCAATCATTGGACTTTAAGTGACCCAACAAAAGTGATTATTGATAGGCTGTCTGCAAAAAAACAACCCAATCACATTTTTTAGAAGAAAAATAAATCATACACTGACTTTCGAAGCTGCTACATGGAAACGACTTTCGACTTTGAGGACTATGATGTGAAAAGTACAATATTTGTCTTTCAAATGTAGTTAAAGTCGTAAATTTCTAAAAAAAAATAACACTTAAGTACAGATACTCAAAAAGTGTACTTAAGTACAGTACTCAAGTAAAATATGACATTGAAAAATAATTCAGGGGATAGGGGATGTAGAATAGAATAGAATGTAATATGTTTTGCAATTTTTTATTGAAACAAAATCTTTAAATTCTTATAACAGGAGAAATAACATTAAACAAGTACAAATATACATAATGCACATACACAAAACAGTTATGACACTACATAGATAAAACTGTAATTGATTTAAAAAACATATGATATGAGGTAGGAATTATTTAAGTGAAGACAATTGTAATATGTACGCATGTACTAAGGCCTGTCAATACAACTGATTCTATGTTAAATTTGACATCTATCATTAAAAAAAAATAAAAGTTGTCAACAGTTATTTGAAGCCTATGTGTACCATTTCACTTAAATATTTCAAGTAATTTTTTCACAGCATTATCTTTGTGCCATACACCAAGTATCAGAAGGGTTTTTGTTTTATCACAAGTGGATTCCAGGTAGTGCCTCATGGGCGGCAGGAGGTAGCTGGAAGATGTAACTTAAATTAAGGAGAATTTCGTAAACGCAGTTTCACCAAAGAAGTAGTTATGCTAATTTCAATTAAAAAGGGTGACATCGAAAGACAGAGTAAATGCAGCTGTAAAGGATATCATATTTTCCTGTTGAAGGTGTCGGAGGAGTTTCTCTAGTGGCGCGTACCGGCGAAGGGTGGAGGCCGAGCCTAGCATGAGGAGCTTATGTTTGGCTCTAGTGATGGCCACATTCAGTCTACGCCAGTCTTGGAGCAACTCTCCCAGCTGAAAAATTATTAGACATCTCAGAATAATGAAAATGATCTTTGTTAATCACCCCAGCGGCAGCCACAGATTATACTTAGACCATTAGACCATCATACCATACAACACATACATGAACAGATAATTGGTTTAATGGTAAAATAATTTGTTTGTTTAAAATTCACTTACGTTGCCCTCAGGGTTGCTCCTAACAAAGGACACAATGATGACACTCTTGTCACGACCTTGGTATTTGTCCACAGTGTTGACTTCCAGAGCTTTATAGGCGTCTCCCTGTAGCAGACTGGAGATGGCTTTCAGCTGTTGCCGATATGGAGCAATAACCCCAATATCAGACGCTCTGCATCCAGCCTACAACACATTTAAAATTACCATTTCATTTCAAGTATTACGTAAAAAAAAAAAATCATACAACTAATGGGATGTTCGGACCTTGAGCAGCAAAGTGACGAGGGCTTGTACCAAGATGGCTTCCGTGTGATTGCTGATTCCACTTTTCTCCACAGTCTCAATGGCGGGAACCTGAAGAAAGGTATAGAACATGAATAAGGTAAGAAAAGAACATTTAGGATTCCATAATCGGCAAAATGAGATAAAGTCTAAAGCCCTGTTCACACTGTCGACTGCATGTCACTAGCCACTGTACTGTGAAGTCGCTCTAATGTTTTTGGTAGACTGCACTCTGGACATATCTTTAGAAATTATATCTTTATATATTGCCAGTAAAATTAAGATATTCTAATTTGACTTAGTTGCTGCATGCCACATGGACAGGGCTTTAAAAAAAAAAAAAAGAGAAGTAAGACTGACTGACCTCAGATGCGTCAAGGAAACAGACAGGACTATTGGGCTCCAGTGCAGCCAGGACCCAATCACAGTACTGTGGCTGACACACATACAGGTCCAGTTCCTTCTCAACCTGAGCTCTTTTGGGCAGCTGCAGCACTGCGCTTGCCGTCCTTTCAGAACCACACTCCAGTCGGCCCTCGTACATCAGAGCATTGCTCAGGGACATGATCGCACTGCAGGACACAAAACAAGTGTAAGGGCTGCACAGCTGCAGCTGGTGGTTGTGAATATTCTCACAAATGTATCAGAAAAATCACCTACTAGTATTCTACTTGATTTTTGAAATGCATTTATCAGAGATATTTAATATTTAAAAATGATTAGTTTAAGTCTTTAACCCCCCCATTTTGTTTTTTTAATTAGCTATTTAACAATCACATATATACAGTCTGAATGTCTGTGTAAACCCCTACCTGTTCATTCGATATTGCACATTCAGCTGAACAACTGCGTCACTGTGGTGCTCCAGACGTTTAAACAAACTCTCATCCATGCCCAAGGTCCTGAGTAAAAAAAAAAAAAAAGACAAAGGTTTGTGGTCATAATAATATGGTGATGGTTTAACTTGGCTAGTTTATGGAGCTTCATATGTGTGATTAAAAAAAGCTGTATTCAACGATGCAAAACATGAAAATCTTGCAAAAGTTCGTACTACCTGGCTTCAGCATTCTGTACAATAGGAGGAAGCTGTTGGTGGTCTCCCACCAGGACAAAGCGCTGGGCGTAGAACAGCGGTCCCAAACATACAGGTTGACTGATCTGAGACGCCTCATCCACGATGCAGAAGTCAAAGCGTCTGCGGCTGAAAATTGGGTGCTTCACACCCATACAGGTGGTGGCCACGATAAGCTACAAGAAATATTACAGTGATATTTAAATAAATAACTTGCATAATGTGACATTTTTCCATTATCCTTCATGTCACATACACTACAATTCAAAATTTTGGGGTCAGACAAAGGAAGTGCAGTTTTATTTTCCACTTTAATACTTTAGTTATTTAAATTGATCAAAAGTGACATTAAAGACATTTATAATGATACAAAAGATTTCTATTTCAAATAAATGCTGTTCTTAATTTTCTATTCATTAAAGAATCCTGAAAAAAATGTATCGGTTTACATAAAAACATTTCTTATTATCAATGTTGAAAACAGCTGTGCTGCTTAATATGTTTGAGCACCAAATTACTATATTAGAATGGTTTCTGAAGGATCATGTGACACTATAGACTAGAGTAATGATGCTGAAAATTCAGCTGTGCCATCACAGGAATAAATTACATTTTGAAATATATAAATTGTAATATTAAAAATTGCAATAATATTTTTAACTGTATTTTAGATCAAATAAATGGCACCTTGCTGAGCATAAGAGACTGAGAGGATTTTAATATGTATTACTTCTTTACTGTACAGTTGTTCCAGCTCTTCTAGTGTCTGCATGCCACTGGCACGGACATAGCTCCTCTGTGAAGGGCAGGATGTCATGGTGCACTTTTTGAGTACGACCCAGTCGCAGGAAGCCGATCTTAAACTTCTTCAGTTTCAGGAGGATGTTGTCCACAGCAGAGTGGGTGTAGCTAGTCAGAAGAACACTAAATCCACAAGCATGGAGTATCCGCACCTATAAAACAAGGAAGTGCAAAATAAATGTCAGATTAATATTCCTTTGTTCACATATAAAAACCACTGGCATACACACTAAGTTTCATTCTACACATCAGAAGAAAAAAGACAATTAAACAAAATCATGCTTAGATTTATTAATTCATAAATAAACCCTTACGCACTTACCAGTGTACAAATGGTGGTAGTTTTCCCAGTACCTGGCATTCCCACAATAAGTGTGTAATCTTTAGACAGTAGCACTTTTTTCATGGCTTGTTTCTGGGGTTTATTGAGTCCTGAGAGGCAAAATATGATTAAAACACATAATGTAGGAGCAGGGATGCTCTATTATACAAAAGAACACATCAAGGGCATGTTTAAAAGCAGCTCACTGCAGAAAAATGTTAAATATGGCTTATTGAGAGAAGGCAGTGTATGAACACACCTTTGAGAATGTTGGCCACAATGTCCTTGGCATCTCGTGGCAAAACACTGCTGAGGCTGTCAATGAACTGGGGAGGCCTGAATCCCACAATCAACTCCCTCAATCTTTCACTGCAATGTACACATTGAGCTTTTCATTTAGATAAAAAACACTACATTTTAAGAGACAAAACAAAAAGAAAATGATTATCAGACCTGGTTGGAGTGTTTTCCATTAACATAGACAGGTTTCCTAGATGAGTGCTAAGACCGCCAGCACCTTCATCCTGGTCCAGTCGGAAAACTGTGTTTGAGGAATACTTAGAGAGGTTCCTGAAATTATAGGCATGTGAAATTAAGCTTTTAACACTTCAGATTTGGTCAGATGAATTGCAAAATGATCAAATTAATGAAAAGCAAGACTTACTTGTCCAAAGAGCAAGTCAATCCACTGACTGTTATTTCTGTGACGTATCCTGAGGCCAGGCCTATAAGCACAGAGTCCTGATCACTGACCACAATCCTGTCGCCCACTATTAGCCCAGTCAGAGTCTGCTCGCCTTCTTTCCTTTCAAAGCTGTGTTTATATACCCCATCAGATAGGATGCTGACGCCTCCAGCTAACCGCATGTTACCCGCACAGCCACCACTTTTCTCCCTGAGAATGAACAACATAAGAACAGGGACATTCATTAAGGACAAATCCATTCAATTAACTCACACAGTGCTAATCTGAAAGGATCTGAAATGCATGAAAAAAAAAAAAAGAAACTGTTTCAAAAATTGAAATTGAAAAATGAAATTCTGTCATCATTTTCTCCCTGACCCTCCAAAGAAAGTCAATTTACCAGTACTCAATTTTTGATGGTTTGACCCACGTCTTCTGAAGAGACAGTCACTTTATATGAACAAATATAATTTTGCCTTTTCTTCTGCCCAACATATTTGTCATGAACAGTTATGTTCATATTTAATACAAAAATGAATAGAATCCGAAATGAAGCATGTTCATCACATTAAGTGATAGTGTCTCATATGGATTAGTTTTACAATGTCTTTATGAACTTTATGAAGGTTGAAAGGTTTGGGTGGAAAGGACTTTGAATGGAGGGACAGACATCTCTTAGGCTCAATCCCAATTCACCCTTTGGCCCTACCCCTTGTTTTCGAGTGTACCCGATATTTCAATATTTCGAAATATTCCCCACGAAATGGAGGCTTCATTAAAAAGATCTTCCTTTGTGTTTCAAAGATGAATGAAAGTCTTCCAGATGGGTTTAAATTAACATAAAGTTGAATAGATTGATGTTTTTTGGGGCGAACTAACACTGTACAACTCATATTTTTTAAAAGACCCACCTCTGCTGGGAAGTCTGAAGCCAGATATTTCGCCGACCTCCTTTGTTTTCCATGGTGAGAGCCTCCAGCGTGCAGAGCAGAAGCCAGTGGCTGAAGTACTGGAGGTGCATCTGGCTGAGGTGCTCGCTCTCTGACTGCACAAACACCTGTGGACCTTCACTACAGCTCCCCACGGGATCTCTCTCCACAGCTCTACACAAATGATGCATTTCAGCTAAAGCTCAATTGCATTAAAGAACTCTGTTTGAAGTTGGCATGGAAAAAGACACATGTAGAGAGAAAAACAGTACCTGTTGTAAACTGCACAGTTTCTTTTCTGAGGACAGTACTTGCAAGTCTGCTGGTCAGATACCATGGCAGGCAATGGGGCCATTTGACTTCCACCCTCTATCTTAATCAGATTGTTGCCGATGTGATGGGCCAAAGAGTTCCTTATTTTAATCAGCTCTGTGATAGAAAAAATATTAATCAGTATAGTCATAAGTAGGATGTAAGCTTATAAGATTTTTATAAGCTACACCAGCTCAAATTTACACAATTTTTATCAAAAAACTTGATTTAAAGGGATAGTTCACCCAACTATGAAAGTTGTCATTCATTATTCACCCTCAACTTACTAAAATACTCAAATACTAAACATAATCCAAATGAAACAAAGCATTTAAAATAAGCCTTCTGAGGAGGCATGATCACTTTCACTTTGGTTAAAAGATTCAATTTAGCTAAACTGGATGCTTGATCCACTAGAACCAATTTGGTTTGTTTATGCATATCACGCAAGCAATGTTTGAGCTTCCACAAGGACCAATGAGGCTTTAGGACTTAAAATCTCATAGGTTTCATCAAATTTCTTCATTTGTTTTTTAAAGATGAATGAAAGACTTATGGGTTTGGAACAACATGAGGGTGAGTAAATGCGGACATAATATATGGATATAAATTATATAACAAATAAAAAAATTAAAAACCTCTTCTGTCCATGTGGTTGCCCACAACAGGATGTAGACTGCCAGTCTTCAAATAGACGAGGAATCCTGCCTCTGGATCACAACGTCTAGCTGAGCTCATCAATGTGTAAAGAATAACCTAGAATGCAAATAAAAATTCTGTAATAAGAAGTGATTTGTTTTTACATGTTACATTTCTAAAGAAGTTACTGAAGCATTTTGTACCTGACTGCGATGCTCAATGGAGTTGGACTCCTTGCCGGTTTTCAGCTCCAGTGGCACAATCCTTTCTATGGGCTTTCTGCCTCTCCGGATGAATCCTGACGCCAGCGGTGACATCTATCTTCCCCTTCAGGCCAAAACTCGGACACCAGATGTTCTCCTCGATGTCCACAAAATCTGTGACTGTCATGTTACAGGCTGCATCTTGCTTGCTCAGAGCCCCGTCACTAGGGCTGATGGTAAACAACCACACAAAGCATTAAGAAATGAAAAAAATCCAAAAAATGCTGGGCTTGCTCTAATAGCTTGTTTGAAGAACTATATACACTCACAGTTTCAGAGTGAGCTCCTTTTGACCAGCCTGTGGTGAAGTGTGAAGGTAGTGTTTTGCCCACTCAGATAAAGAGGGAAGATATTCTTCAACTTCCTGTCTCATGTCATCCTGAGTCAGCTGTAGACTGTACCTAATTAACCAAGCACAAGACATTTCACAATACTTTTAGGCACTGACATAATATCAGGAGCTTCATTACTATGGTCAAATGTTGTATTACCATGATATAGTAAAGATGTACACAACAGGTCCTTAAGTGTCCTTAAGTTGTGCCTCTAAACATGGAATTTATGTTGCATGATAGCCCTTACATTTGTCCAAGGTAGTTGGGGTTTCTTAGGGCATCTGAGGCAAATGTCTGTATCCTCTCTGGAGAGAAATCGGAGGACATGGCTGCTTTTTGGAAGATATCATGGACTATGGTACCATTTAGCATCTGCTTAGATCCACCATCAAATCCCTGCTTAAAAAACAAACAAACAAAAAAAAAACACAAGATTTTTGATTATTTGAAGCACTAAAATTAAATGCACTCTAAAAAACAATTAGCATCATAATTTAAGCGAACGTTTTTTTTCAGGATTATTTGATCAGTAGAAAGTTCAGACGAGCATTTATTAAAGCATTTATTTGAAACATTTATCTTTTGTAAAATTATAAATGTAATTTACTTTCGATCAACTGAACACTTGTACATTAGTGAGGCACATTCACAACATTCAATTTGCACACCTTAAACATCTCTCCCAGCACCCCTCTCCTCATACAGCGAATACTGCTGGCAATGCTGGTCCCAGATATCAGCAGGTCAGGCAGCAGAACCAGAAAACCAGAGTCTCTGTCAATCGTCCACAAGCCAGAAACACTCCTCCCTTCCAAGTGAATGATGTCCCCCACTGCAACCGGAGAACTCTCCCTTTAGAAAAAAGGTTGAAAAGTTCAAAAACAAAGAACTCGCTCAAGAATCTTTCTAATAGTCAAGTAACATATTGTACCAGCCATCTTTGAGAACACAAGTCTCTGTGGACTGTGTCGTCTTTGAGCAGGTGATGGTTAAGTGTTTCTCTGTGCCACTTCGTGATGAAGTGACGTCTTGTACATCCAGCACCCAGTATCGGTTATGAACACCAGAGGCCAGTGTAACATGCTCTGGTATGCCTTTGATTTTTCTAAAAGTCAAGGAATAATGTAATGATCAGTTTTAGTACACAAAGAACACCAAATAAAGGCACACTTATGCAAACATAAATAGGTTGAATAAAATATTCATACTCATGACTGAACTTCTTGGGTTTTGGCACCTCAGATTTTTGCTCCATGCCATCATCAAACCACTCATCCATCAAATCAGTAAAATCGTCCTCAAAAGGGGCTGGCGAAGTCTTTCCATCATTTTCTTTCACTTGAAGCTCGGCAGTACTCAAGGGCCTCTTCTTAGTAATAGGACAGTTGAGAAAAGTCTCGTTTTCTTCAGTAGACCCATTTTTTATCCATGAACTATAAGACATCATAAGATCTAAGTCATTTGTTCCAGAAACCGCACCCATGCCTATCTCCGGCTTCACTTTATGAGCAAGTGAATTCTCTTTCTCACAGGTACTAAAGGTCAGCTGATAAGAGGATTTTTTTGAGAGCTTTGAGAAACCATTTGTTTTCTCAATCGTTTTCACACAAGGCCCATTTGCCAGTCGGCTACTCTCAGTACTAACAGACTCGGCTTTGATTTGTTTCTCAGAACTTTTCTGGAACATAACAGACACTGTTCTCAAAGACTCATTTCGCTTAGTCACTGGTAAGCTTGTGTCACACTCGGGTAGTTCCTGAACTTGCGTGATCTTGGATCGCTTGGCACTCTGGATATTTTCTGAGCTGTGCAACAACCTCTTTACAGAGCCTGAGTGACTTAAGCCATTCTTGAGCTCAAAAGTGTCCTTTGACTCTGGACTGCTGTTGTTCCGTGGCTGCATCAGCTTACGTGCCATCAGGCTAGGTTTACCCCTGACACCTTTAGTATGTAGACCACGGGACACAGGTGAGCGGTTCACATATGAAGTGTCAGAAGGGTTCTCGGTCCTCAGACTGTCAGGCGTCTCTGGAACAGCAGATGGGTTTGGGGAGCAGGGGACATTTTCATCCTCCACAAAACAAGTCTTCAATGAAACAGAGGACCCAGTAATTCCAGCTTCAAATCTTTTAGGTGACTTCGGAGAAACCTGAAAAAAAAAAAAAAAATAATAATAAAAAGGTATGGTTATCCACTGTATTTTTAATGTAAGAGCAGGCAAAGCCATTTTAGACTTGAAAGTGCAACAGTTGCTACGTTTTTTGTTTTTGTTTTTTTTTAATACAAAATGAATCATTAGGTTCTCACCATCAGGGCATTAAGGGAATCCAAATAAAAATGCAAAATGAATTTAAAATTAAAGGACTTTATAAACATATCTTAAATTAATTTAAGAGAGAGTTTTGGGGGCTTTTTAATTTTATAGATGCAAAATAATTCAAGGGCTTTTTGGAAATTAAAAAAAAGGGTTTGAGTCAATCCATTACTCTGATGAATATAACATTTTTTTTTTTCTCATAAAAGAGTAATAATACACATATTTTTTTTTTAAATGTTAACTTTATTTGAGTGAACTGTAGATAGATTTAGGGCTAATTCGAATTTATTTTTTGATGATTTTTAGAGCTACAAACTGGTAAGTTATTTGTCATGTTAATATTACTGTAATAAAACACACCATGTGAAGCATAAATAATTTGATCCCATTTTCTTTTATTATATTTAGAAAAAATTTAATGAAGGTGAATAGTGAATGAGGCTGTAAGTAACTAATCTCCTTTTGTGTTATACAGAAGAAATAAAGTCGAAATAAGGTCCTATAGGTTTGGAACAACATAAAAGTGAGCAAATGAGAATTTTAACTATCAAAATAAGTTACCAAACAGTTAGATTAGTATTATGTACTTACCTTTGAGAGGAAAAAGGCAGAAATGTTTGACTGAACTCCATTGACAATCTACAATAACAACAAAAATTAACGTTACACGGATGACATTTAACAGTTTTATCTAGATAGTTGACGTTAGATGACCAACAAAACATCAGTGTCACTATCAAATACTTACGGAAGATCTGCTAGATTTACACTTCATCATCGTGAACTGCAAGTGAATAAAATGAAAAACCTCTCACAAAACTTTCCGCTGATCATAAAAATAGACACTGATCTATATTAATACTATATTAATTACTGATCTCAAATCTAGCTCGTCCAGAAACAGATTTTCTCACAGAGCAACGGTAGTCACACGTGATTTCACATAAAACAAAAAACAGCAGATTTCATGCATAAATAACTTTTGCTGTATCCCTGCATTGTAAACACTGTCGAAATTCCCGCGTACAGTCAGTGAACAGATCGAGATCACATGAGAAGTCAAACGTTTTCCTCGGTTGTCTTTTTGTGTGCGGAATTTGCATCGCAATAACAGACTCACTGCCCTCTAGCGGCAGTAAGATAATCAAATGTCCTGTGCAGTTGGAAACATAGTAAAAAAAAGGCTGCAAACAATATTTGCATTAGCCGGTTTTTTATTAGAACCACATTAGCCTCATGTCATTCGTAAATGAAAAACGGGCAGTTATTATATCGTTATTTTCTGCAATTTGACAGAATTGTGCGGTTACCAAGGTAACATACGGTCGAAATAGCCGTTGAGGCCACTGATCAATGGTTGAGGCACATTTTTGAAAGTAGACATGGTAAGCATTTGTGTTTATTTCAGGTGCTTTGGATTAACCTTTAAATGGTCTTCCTGTTTACACTTCTGGGCTTCAAGGTCTATACGACCCCAACAATTGAGTAAGAACCGGCAAGTGAAGCACTCACACTAAGCACCCAACGTCAGCTGTCTGGTGGTGTTCAGAAGTTGCTGCATC